>JAKWJA010002497.1:18469581-18569545 GCA_027704765.1 Solanum habrochaites
CCTTCCAAGTCTTGGTTTGCATATGTTTTTTCAATCTACTGTCAAAGGCTATTCTTAATCTTCATTATAATTTATGAATTATATCATGTTGTAATCTATTAAACTGTTGTTTATAAATTGCTTTGTTCATGTTGTTTTTTCAAATAACCTACATATTTATACTGTCTTTGAAAAAAAAATTGTATTTATTAAAAATGACTTTCCGCAATTATTTTTTGCTTTATTTAATTGTAATAGTTTATATTCTCTCTATAATAGGTTTTTCAACATTAATTTTTTCTCATATTTTTCCGTAGCTTTTTTGTCTACCATGGTCCTTTTTAATTTACTTTCTTTTCCTTTTTTTTCCATTATATTTTTTTATATATAATTTTAAAAAGCTTTTCTTATTTTTCTGGATTTTGTATAATTTTATCCTATTTGCTATAACTTTGTCTTCGCCTTTTTTCAACTTTTTCCTTTCCTGATCAGCCATTAATCTGTAATCTATCTGATCATCAATAATCACCATCTCTATATCGTTATCATCTTCTAACGACTTTGTATAGTTAGCTCAGTTAAACCGTGAGTTGTTATTTCTATATTTCTTATGTTATTAATTTTGTGATAGATTTCTTTTTTCGATATCAGTGTTAAGATCTTTTAAATATCTAAAGTCGTAATACTTATAATTATCATCACCGTCGATTAACCTCGTTACTCATTTGTTCATTTTTTCGCTAAAGGTTTTATTCCTTCCAACCTTTAGTAAATTATACTTACTTGATAATTAATAATAATGATTTAAAATAATCATCTCGTCTAGTCACTACTAACACTTTCTTCTTTGAATTATTACCCTAAACAGCACCTCAACTCTGTTTACTCTCTCTTACTACCCTTTACGCTCCCCTAAAACGACCTCCTTTGCCTACCGGTTTCACCTTATGATGGCATATCTGGTCAGTACTTTTTCGAGAGAATATTTCTGTAGGCAAAAACCTTCTAAAAGATGTTTTTTATTATACATTCTTAAAACATGGATAAACCACTCTATTCCCACGATCTTTTTTCAGGGCTACCTTGAATTAGCTACTCAAAACATTTAAGAGTCTGTAACCCACCCCATGATTTTGGTAGATTTGTTGCCTTTTCAATTTCTCTCCATAGTTTTATTTTTCAATTATCTGCTCTGATACCCAATTTTTGAGTGGAAATTTGATAGAGAGATAGAGATAAGAGTTAGGATGAGGTGTGTTTATTATGAGGATAGTTTTCCTCTATTTATACACAAAGGTTACACCTAGCCAAAAGGCTGACGCAGGACTGACGCAAAGAAAACAAAACTTAGTGTGCCTATCTTTATTATGGGCCGACAGTACTTACTATTTTAACTTTACTTTATTTACGACTTCTTACATTATTTGGTTTTCACCCGACGCTATACGACAAAATGAAAAAGATTTCTTACATTATCATATGGCTGATATTCAGCCGACACAACCAATATATAATAATATCTCCTTTTTTAAAAAAAAACAACTGTTAATCAATAAGACCGATAGAAGAAAAAAGACAAGAATTACCACATCAAGAAAAAAGAATTACTAGAAAACTATATTAGCATAAGTATGCATAGATCAATACTTTATACAAAGAAAAATATCTTTATGTTAAAATTACAAATAGTCACCGCCTCGAATATAGATTACAACATTATATAATTTCATAAATTATAATAATAAAGGAATTTTGCAGTAGTGAAAAAACATATGAAACCAAGATGGAATGTAACGAAACGACCCCCTGTTTAGTCGTTTTTGATCAACAGATTTTATTTCTGGAAAACTGCCTGAGTCGACGGATCCACGACGAACCTTCATGGCCGCAGACCGTCGTGGGGTTCCTCGTTTCCAAAACCTTAGAAATTAAAATTTGGGTACTTGATATCGACTCTCTTGAACGGTCCGACGGGTGGCAAGGACGACCGTCTCAGGCAGACGGGCCGTCCACACAGAGACCCTTGGTAAAAATCTAGCCTCTGACTTGTGACGTGAGCACATGACGGACCATCCAGGCACGACGGTCCGTCATCACAGGACTTTCATAATCCCCAGGCTGAGGTCGGATTTCTATTAAATTTTTAAGGGGCGTTCTGGACTTTCCTCTGCTATAATTCTAATTTTAGTGGTTGAATATTGATAATCCAATTGCTAAAGGGTTTAAAGTAGATACACCTTAAATTAATATTATGGGTACTTTTATCACATCCTTTTATACTTAATTATAATGCTTCTTCGTGTCCCCGCCCGCGGGTTTTGCCCATCCGCACCCCCGCCCCGCCCCGCGCGCGCGCGGGCGAACCCACGAAAGAGGGAACGCCCCATACTTTGAAGCTTCGCTTGCCTTTATCCAGAAAATTTTTTTTCTTCGGTGGCTGTAGGTTATGGTTTATGCGAATCGAGTAAATCTTAATAGGTGAATGATATGTATTGGGTAGTTGTACACCCTTCTAATATGCTTAATTCGTAGCTTGTTATGAAGTGATTACATATTGTTATAGAATAGCATGATGAGCTATTGAAATCCTAAATCTTGAAAAAACCCTAATCTGCTTGTTAATGAATTGATGTTTTGCCGTTGGTATAAAAGAAGTCTTGATGAACTAATGATGAGAGTAGTGAACGGGTCACGAACCGCCACGTAGATTAGTGGATCTTGTGTCACGAACCGACACGTAATAATTAGGAGATCGGGGTTGTCACGAACCAACACGTATAATTAGGGGATCGGTGTCACGAACCGACCCGTAGTAATATGGAAGTCGGAGTGTCACTTACCGACAACGGCGAACACTGGCGATGCTTATTAATGATTAAGAACTGTTTGTTGCTACATGTTTAGTATTGTAGTTGATGTTATGATAATTAGTGATATTACTATTTTCTATTTTGAGTTGGCCGATATACCTACTCATACTTTGTGGTTTTGTACTGACCACCCTACTTGACGTTCTCAAATCCTCTTTTTCATGTGTTAGGGTGCAACAAACGTGCCTCGTCTTCAACCTCAGCACAACTTAGCCAGTCTTATCAGCCGATTTCAGGGTGGCTTATTGGGCTTCTAGTACTTGGCTGGATTCTTCCCTCCGCCATGTCTTGATGCCTTGATATTACGCATGGACTAGATGTTTACTTATTTAGCTTCTTAAGATTCTCTTAGATTGTATTTGAGGATAGATTGTTTCTTGCGGTGATGACTTCAGGTTTTGGTAATAAATGTATTGATTTTTAATAAGATTTCTTTATTCATTGTTCATTAATGAGTTTTTAAAGTTTTTCCGCCTTATTTGTTATTTTAATGGTGAAACTTGGAATTGGATTGGTTGGTTCACTCACATATAGGAAAGTGTGGGTTGCCATTCCGCGGCCGTTTTTGGGTCTGACAACTTTGTTATCAAAGCATTAGGTTCGTTGGTCTCATCACACAGACGAGTTAGTAGAGTCTAAGGAACGGTAAGGGACGTTGTCTCTGTTTTTATAATTTCAGATCCCTGCAGGCTGGTTTACCGCTCTTTCCTTGACATAAATCTATAGAACTTTGGGCTTTTTACGATTTGTATTTTTTGTCGTTTTTTTTCGCCTTTCTCTTCTCACTCCTCCTGGACCATCTGCTCTTTCTTACCCCTCTTTCCCCAACGTGGTACCCCCCAACATCAGACCTTGCCCTAATGGTTGTCCCGTACCCCACAGCTTGTTTCAATCATTTCCCCTCTAACCACCCTAAGTTCTTGTTTTCCCCCCCTTTACATTTTCCCTTCACACCCCCCTTTCTCTTTCTTTTTTTTTGTTTTTTCCCCCCTTTCTTTTTTCTTCGTTTCCTTTTTTTTTTTCGTGTTTTTTGGGCGTGCCTTTCCCTCTCCCCTCTCCCCCCTCTACCGGGCCCACCAACAACACCTCCCTCTCAGGTTTGTGGTGCTCACATCACACTTCATACCAACATGGTGGTGGTGCGATCTCAAACGCTCACAGCTGGGGTTAAGAAACCTTGGAGGGGGAGAACAAAAAAAGAAAGGTATTTTGGGTGTAGGTAGTGGTCTCCATCTCGTATTCCATTCTTTGCACAGGGGGTGGGGATTACACACAAAAAGCACCTCCATTTTATGGCCTGTTTAAGACTGGAGTTGGGGTTTTCTTCTTGTGTGAGAGGTCTAAAGAAATATTTTTCTCAGATTGTGTTGGAGGTTATACTAGCCAGTTTCTGTTGGTAGAGTTTAGGATGAGAGGTGGGGGGTCGGGATGAGAGTAGCCGACGTGTGGAATGTGGTTATGGGTGGTGGTGTTGGAGGTATACGAAGTATTGAGTTGTTGTGGTTGCTCCGTATGGGGAGACCGAAAGGGACGGGCATAGCACGAAACGAAAGGGTGGTGTCTAGGGCATAAAAGGCGGGGACTGGGGCCGAAAGGGTCGTGGGAGGTTGGTGAGGTGGTCAAGGCTGTCGAGGGGGAAGCTGGGGGTGAAGTGGGGTGGGCGGGTTGTCGGTTAGGCATGTGCGCTGACTGGTGGGGTTTTGGGGTTCGTTTTGTTGGGCTGGTTCACGGATGGGTTTGAGTGGACACAAGGTAAGGACGGGGCTAGGGATGTTGTGGGGCCGGGGTGGGTGGTGGGTTGAAGCAAGAAAATTACACTAGTGTTAAGGGATAAGGGGGGTGGGGGGAGGTAGGGGAGAAAAGAGGTTTGTACAGTGCTCGTAGGGTAGTAGGTGTGTCTCTAGAGGGGAAAGAAACAAAAGACGGAGGGGGGGGAACGCTGGGTGTGCCCCGTATCGAGTATCTGAGTATGAGAGTCATGAACATCCCCACTCTACTCTGAATTTTTAAGTAGATTGTGAGATTAAGTTAATGGAATTGAACAAGACAATGAGGATTTTGGTCCACCAGGGTTTGGTGGTTGGTCCCGAAGATGCCAAAGCGGTTAATGCGAGCATATGTAATATTTAAAACAACAAATAAAGTACCGTACCGTTTGCCAGATGTCAAAATACACAATCAAGCAGTTCCTTTTTGGTCGTGTTGGTCTGTGATCTGGAGGCGTAGGTAGGTCATCCTGGGCCAGACGAGCGGCTCCATGTTTTTCGGCGGAGGCCGAGCGGGTACCCCAGTTCCGGAGTGAGCAACAATTGCAAAACATAAAACGGAACTAAATAAGGCTACACCCGCAGAGTGCAGCCAGGGAGAAAGAATACAAAATTGTAAAAAGCTACGTTGGGCCTCGTGGGAGATACGTCGAGACGACAGGAGATCATCAGGAACATGAGGGAGTTACAGTTCATTAACTGTAAAATTATTGACGTAACCTCTAGCCGTGCAGAAAGGTGTGGCGGAAGCGCGATGCTATATGTCGGGGACCAGGGTCATAATCAAACTAAGAGCATAGCGACACAATATGGGGTGGAGTGTAGGGTGAGAGGGCAGCTCTGTGTAGGTGGGGGGGGCTGGAGGGATGGGGGTGTGGGACGTGAGGGGGAGGGGGGGGTAATCAGGGGTGGTGCAAGTGTGGGAATGCGGCCAATGGAATGGGGGGGCGGCGCGTCACGGGGGGGAGTGGAGGGTGGTGCAACCAACAGAGTCCTGCGAATGCGCTATGGAGCTGTGGTGTGGTGGGGGGGGTGGGGGGGGTGGGGGGGGGGGGGGGGGGCCTCAGTGGCTCGGGTAGCTTGTGTGATGGAGGAAGGTAGGCTGATGTGTAGCCGGCCCGGGGGACGGGGGGGGTTGGGTGAGTGGGGTGATAGAAAAGAGGAGGGTAGGGCGGGTGGACGCGTAGTGAGGGCAGGTGAGATGGTCGCGGGGGGGTTGACGGCAGAGTGAGTGGGCGGTGGAAGTGGGGTGGTCTGTTGGGTGTCAGTTAAAGCCCCTTGAGCCACGGTGGGCGGGAGGGCAACGTGGTTGGGTCAGTGGGGGGCTGGCAGGCAAGCGGGGATTGGTTCGCCGGTGGGGGGGGGTGGAAGGAGGGTGGGTGGTGCAGGAAACGTGCGGGTGGGGAGTGTGAGTTGGTCTACAGGGTGGAGGTAGCGGGGGTGGGCGTCCGGCAAAAGCCTTTCAAGAAGTAGGAGACGTCGTGATAGGTAAAATGAGGGAAGCCAAATGGAACTTTGGCGGAGCCCATGGCAGGGGGTCGGACTCGTAAAGAGGGGTTTTCGTAAGGGAGGGTGTACGGTGGGTGTATGGGGTGCGTACTGCTAGAGAGTTGAGGTTGGAATGGAGGGTGTTAGCGTCATTCTGACCAATTCAGTCTGTTCCTGCGGGTGGGAAATGTAAGCTGTAGGGCCCTTGGGGGGTTCCAGGGCGGCTTACATCGGGCAAAGTTGGAGGAGTTAAGCAGGGGTCGGAGCGGATGTGTCTCGTGGCGGGTGGGTTATGGGGGGTGGGTCCCAAACGCCTCGTCATGTGCTCACAGATGACACCGGGGTATGGCGGTAGGAGCCGTCGCGAGGGTAATGTGTTAGGGTGGGGATATGGGGAGACTGGTACATTTTAAGGAGAAGTGGGGTCCGAAAAACAGAGGGTTGTATAGGGTGAGCCCCGGGCGGGCCGGCATAGCTAGAGTATTATGGGTGTTGGTCATGGTAGAGTCCGGTTATTCGGTAGGACGTTGTTGGCTCGGGGGCGGCAAACGATGAAATGGAACTTAAATCACCAAACATCCAGGCTATCCGCTATACAAAATTCAACCCCCTAACAAACAAATCACCGAGAAGAAAACAGAAACCCGTGGGTGAGACCGAGAAAAAACTGGAGCAGCAAGCGTAAAAACATAACAACACCACCTATGTAGGGGCAACGGGGAATCAGCCGGTATATAGGAGGGGGGCCCGATTTTAACGCTGGGGGTGACCCAGGGGTGGCAAATCAAAGTCCTGGAATGAGGGAACATCAAATGTTGGTTTATCACGTAATCGATTATAGGGTTTGTGGGGATTGTGGCAAAAATTGGGAATGGCTTTGTCGATATTAGTAGAACATGCCTGGCTCTAGTTTTTCATAGGATTGTGCCGCATTGGGGCTAATGTCGAGTTCAATTGGGAATTGCGTGACAGCCTGGCTTGGTTTTAGTGACGTCCGTGTGGGTGAGTCGGGAATAGGTTGAAAAGGTGTTAGCCTTGACTGTGTACTTTTCGTGGGGAGCAATACTCATGGAGATTTGTTTACTTAAGTGGTTGTATGGCGATGTAATTCGGGTATGACTGTGGCTGTCGCTTCCTCCAAATGTTGCAATCTGAGAGTTGTAATCGGTAGAACGTATACGGTTGGCCAAACGGGGGCACAGATCCGTTAGTATGGGAGGTTACTACCAGTCCAGCTCCAGTGCGTATCAGCTCTTTCTTCGTCTAAGAAAATGGTTAGTAAAGGGTGTTTAGCATTCTTGGCACACCTCAGTGGATGATAAATTGCCCAAAGAAGACCGTTCGGTTGGGTGTGGGATCGGTGGGATGATGTTGGTGCGGTGAGGTGTGTTGAGTGGGTGTGGATGTGTTCGCCTGGCAGGGGACCTTCCGTATGGTCGCAAGGGTGACGCGGGGGGGGAGGGAGGGCCAGGGATATTGACGTGTTTGCATGGAGTTTGGAACCGGGTATGCGTGCCGATTGCCATACCCCCGGCGTGGGTGTATATAATGGCTCCATTCAGAGTGTAAGGGATGTTAAAAGGACCAACTTTGAAGGAATTGGTTGATGGGAAGAGGCTTTGGGATTAGACCTAAAAGGGTGCGAAGATCCCCTTGGTGTTTACTCGTCCTGGTGTTTGTGTTTGGTGAAGGAATGGAAAGAATGGCGGGAGTCGTTGCCCCGCCGCCGCCCTTCGGAATTGGCATATGATTAAGCCGGTGGGGAGTACAACTAGATAAGTAACTGTTAAGAACGGTGATCCTCTCCTCGCATTGTGAGTTGTTTTTTCGATCAATTACAAGGGCCTGCTTGTGTCGTCTCTAAGATTGACTGTGATGTCCCTGGTTATCACAATTGAAAAATACGGAGTAGTTGGGTGGCCAAGACGTGGGGCTTTGGGTCGAGACCCAGGTATGCGCAGAATTATGGAATTCCTTGGTGTAATATGGGGGGGGGTGGGGGCTTTGGACTAACGAAGTGCCCCTGCTGGGCGGGGGCGTGGTTTCATGAGCATGAGTTGGGGAACGTGATTTTTAAGCCAGTATCTGCATGGGCTCTTTGTGATCGTGTATGGTTGAGGGTTTATGTGGGGGGGTATATACTGATAGTAGGGGGGGGGGGACTGCCAAGAGTAAGAATGTAACATGAGTGAGCATGTTGGGGGTTGAGAATGGTTGTGGGGTGTTTGGGGAATGTTGGAGGGGGAGAAATTGTGTGGTTGGAGGAATGTGTCACAATGGGGTTTTATAATTCTGAAAAACTGGCTTATTCGGGGGCTGGATCCCACTGGGCCCGAACCGTCATGGGGCCGCGAGGCGGTACGCGTGGGGTCTGTTCCAAAATCAACTTAGGGAATTGGAGAAATTTGTGTGTGTTGAACTGGATCGCTCTCTGAACTCACGGACGGGGGGTAGGGCGGATGGAGCCGTGCTCGAGGCATGACGGTGGCGGGGCGTGGCGACAGGTGGGGGGCAACCCTTGGTAAAAATCTATGGGTCTCGGGTGGGGAAGCTCTGTGTACGGAGAGTCGGCACAGGATTGACCGCGCAGCCACGGGCGTGCCCATCGCGGGGCAGACCTGTGGTAAAGGATCGCAAGCGGGTGGTGTCAGATGTTCTTGGTTAAATATTTTAAGGGTGGAGCGAAAGGGGCACCTGTTGGACTATGACCGCTCTGGAATTATAACGTTCGGTGGTATTTAAGTTATTAATTCGCAATTTCTTGATGGTTGGAGGAGGAGATAAGCATAAAATTCATGTAGAGGAAAATTGGGGGGGGTTAGTTTTATCCTTAATGGGCAGTATGGCGGGGTAATTAGGGTTGGTAAAAAATCAAGGGGGTTTGATAAGAAGAAGATATGTGGTAAGTTGTAGGTCGACGAGGAGAGATAGAGAACGATCGATCGAGAGAGAGGAAGAACGCTGCTTTGGGAGGATGCTTGTTGATGGGAGGGTGACAGTTCGTCGGATTCTTCGGAGGGAGGTAGGTTATGAGGGTTAGGAATGGGGTGTCGTAAGTTCGTAGTGGTACGAGCGCTTATAGTGACTGAGAGTGTGATTTGGGGTGGAGTATTGAGTAAACCCCTTCTAGGGGGTGAGTGGGCCGGTGAGATGTATGCTTGTGTGTGAGATTGATGGTACAAAATGGATGTGATACAATTGCAGGCATTCATGAGCTATGAATGTCGCTAGAGAGTCGGTTGAAAGGTACCGGCTGGAGGGGGGGAGTCTGGGCCTTGGGGGGTGTATGAGATTGTATGATTGGTTGTCCTTGGTATAAAAGATGCTTGATGAACTAAGGATGAGACGTAGTGGAACGGGTTGTACGAACCGCCGCTGTGTAGGGTAGTTAGAGGTGGGGGGGATCGTGGGGGGGTCACGCGGACGCGACACGTAGAATTAGGGGATCGGGTTGTCACGAGTGCCAACACGTGATAATGGTTAGGGGATCGGGTGTCACGGGAACCAAGCCCGTAGAATAGGGGATCGTGCGGGGGTGTTCACGAAACCGATCGACGTATGGGAATTATGTGTGGAGGCGGGTGTGTGTCGACGAACCGGATCGATAAATAGTGTGAGGCGAGTGTCGCACGTACCAGGGGGACACCGTAGGAGTGAAGGGTAAAACATAATGAATGCGTGAAAGCACGTTAGGGGGGATACTCAATCTAAGGTAACCTAATTCCCAAATGGGTATGCATTAGGTTGAGTCTCATGGTGAATCCTAGCGATGCTTATAAATGAGTATATAGGTAGGGAACTTGTTCGTTGCTCATGTTGAGTATTGTAGTTTGATTTTGATTTATTGTGATATATAACTGTTTTTCTAGTTTGGAGTGAGTTGGCAATGATACCTACTCAGTACTTGTGTTTTTGTGACTGACCCCTACTGTATGTTCTCTCTTTGTCATGTTGTGGGTGCAGCAAACGGCCATCGTCTCAACTCAGCCGTCAACTCTATCCAGTCGGGTTCATCAAGCCAGATGTAAAGGGGAGCTATTGCTTCTAGCTTGTCCTGTGATCTTCCTCGTGCATGTCTTGAGGTAAGGAGAATGGCCTGGTGAAGATTCCCGGCATGGGACTAATGGCGCTTTTCTTATTTTAGCGGTTGGGGTGCTCGGTAGGTAAGGTAACGCTATATTAGTATTTTGTGATGATAAGAAGGTGGTGTGTGCTTTCGTTGTTTATGACTATCCGAGGTTGTTATGACATAAAGCTGTAAGTGAGTTTTTGAGTATAAGTTATAGTTTAAAAAGAGTCGACTTTTCGATTAATGGAGTTGTTTAGTCTTATTATTCGCGCACTTATATTCAAAACTGCTGTGATTTATGGGTGAAGGCAACATTGGAATAGGTGACCCGAAAGGTTTTGTGTGTTTTCACTAGTAGGATAAGTGTGGTGCCCATCCACGCCCGTTTTGGGTCCGGGACATGGAATGATAAAAAAATAATTGAGTTAAGGGGGGAGAGTGAATAGGTCAAAAGCTGTTTTGTGTGCAGAAAATGAAGATAAGTAGTAGAAGAAGGGTTGTATGGGTTATGTGATAAGTTGACACAACCTGATAGATTTGGAACGATGGGGGAAAACGCGAAGACTAGGTGAACAACGGTGACCTTTAAAAACAGCTCTGGTACGTGACACGCAACGCCAACAGGGAAGATGTCATAAAAATCAGAGCAAATGGTTACAAAGGCAAACGGTGAAAGCAATAGAAGAGATGAAGGCAAAACAAGATGGTAGATGTACACCTGATTGAGTGTGGAGTCGTTTTGAGCAAACGAGAGTATGTGTGGCTGTAAATGAAACGGTGCAAGGGGACGGAAAAAAGTCAGAAGCAACAAACAGACGGGACCGTCAATGGGGCCGCCCGACCGTCGTTACTGATGGTGTCTGATGTCAAAACAGCGTTTGGAACAATCTGAGAATTAAGGGTGTCAACATGAAGCAAAATGCAGAACAGCTCTGAACGTCTACAATGGACGGAAATGGCAGACGACCGGCGGGCAACGCGACGGCCCGTCACAATCACAATCCACAAAAGGCCATACAACCAACTTGAAAACAAAGTCGCGGGACCGGGGACGTGGACAGGCAGACAGGCCGAACGGCCAGGCGCAGGACGGCCGGGCTCACGGGGCTACACAATCCCAGGTTCGGGGGGGTTGGTATTTCTGGTAGACCCTTTGTAGGAAGGGAACGTGGATTGGACTAAGTGCGTCGTAGGCGGGAATGAGGAAGTTAGGGAAGGGGTAAATGTTAATAATCTAAGTCTTGGGGGGAATAACAAGAGTAACCTTAATTAGTGAGGGGGAGTATTTATGCCGAGCTTTGGAGCCTGATGATATACTAATGCTAGCGGGTAAAGAAGGACAGTGGGTGGAATAAACCCCAAACCAAAAAAGTAACAGAATACGAGGGAAACGAACGGAGTAAGGAGCGACTGGAAGAACGCCGAAAAGAAAAGGCTGGATAAGTGAGCATTGCAGAAGCATGTGCGGGGGGGTGGGGTATGGGAGGTTAGGGTGTGATTTACGATTGTCGGAGGTGAGCGTCGAATGACTGAGTGAGAGGTCTGTCTGGGTGTGATAGTATGGTAAACGCGCACAATAAGCTGCTGGTACTGAAATATGGTAATGCGTATGCAAGGGACTTAGTGGATCTAGGAGTGGGGAGGGAATGAAACAAAGCATGATGAAGCTAATTGAGCCCAACTGTTGAAAGAACCCTAATAGCACTGGATATTATATAATAGAAATGAGGCCTTAGGAAAAGAAGGCCGTGATGATTAGGGGATCGGGTGCCACTTTTCCGGTAACCAGGATAGAAGGAATATGAGGATCGAGTGTCACATTCCGACACCGAGGATAGAATATGGATCGGGTGTGTGCCCACGTTTTTCCGTACCCCAGGATAGAATATGATGATCGAGTGTCACGTTTTCCACACCTGGATAGAAAAATGGATCGGGTGCCACGTTCCTGTACCATATAGACTGAGGATCTATGCCAACGTTCCGGCACCAGGATATAATGAGGATGCGGAGTGGTCCACGTACCGACACAGAGGGGAAGAAAGCAATGACTTGAAAGATAAATGAAATACTCAATCCTAATGAACTTAATTCCCCAATAAGTATGGTATTGGAGCTTTGAGTCCGCATGTGTGGAACTCTGTTGTAGTTTATTTGATGAATTCATGTTGTTCTTGTACATGTTGATAATTGTATTTGAATGTACATAATTATTAATCAATATTGTTCCCTATTTTGAGTTGGCCGATGATATTCTTACTCATTACGTGGTGGGTTTGGTAACTGACCCCCTACTTTCATTTTTTCCTCTTTTGTTTTTGGGGGTGTAATGCAGGTCAACTTTCTGTAACTTCAACTCACATAGTCTAAGCCATCTTCACTTCATCGGAAATTTCCCAGGGTGAGCCTAATGGCGTCAGCTGGATGGGTCTTCTTCTTCAAGTCTTGAATGCCTTGAACTTACTTACTTCCGGGTCATGGACTACTTTTAGTTATTTTTCTTAGCAATTCCTAGTTAAGTAATTGGAGATAGAGTGTTCTTGTGATGAATGACTTTCATATTTTTGGGATAATAATCATAAAGTATTGAATGTTTGTTTTAATTAATGATTTAAAAATCTGTCCAGCTTATTTTCTGTTTGATATAGGTCTTGAAATGTTAAGGTTTAGATGGGTTGGTTCGCTCACAATAGGAGGTAAATGTGGGTGCCCTTCGCGTCCCAATTTGGTGGTCGTGAAAAACTTTGTATCAGAGCCTAAAAACAAAAATGTCATTGGTCTCATCCACAAGACAGTCTAGTAGGTCCTAAGGAACGGTAGGGGGAACGCCTTTACTTTTCCTTGATAGGCTATAAGACTTTAGTAAAATTTCCAACTGCTTTCATTTCTTCTTTCGTGCTCTGATTTAGTCCACTTTGGTTAATCTGGCGATACTAATTGGGTATCGACCATCTTCACTCTTCTTACTCTATTTCGCAGATGGTTTAGAAAACTAGAGCAACGACCGCACCAGCCAGCAACACCGGAAAGACAAAGAAACGACTGAGCCAGCCACTGGGGCTGTAGCTCGAGGAGAGCACCGGCAAAGAGGCCTTGGGAGGAGGTCGTTGGAAGGAACGTCATCTAGGGGAAGAGGACAAGCACCTAGCCGCATCTGATACTAGGGGGGCGGTGAACTCCCCACCGACCAAGGAGGGATAAGAGAGGGGGAGAAGGGGAGAATGAAACAAGGGGCAGAATGAGGCAATGCCACCCATCCAACACTACCCCAGGATGGATCAACCAATAAACTTGCTTATTTAGTGGGTTATCCGATCTGGTCAGGCGCCTCTAGGGTTTTTCTTTCTGCACCAACACCTCCGTTTCAGAGGTACGGCATGCGGCTACTATGGCTCCCCGCATGGATGCCATCATGGGAATATGGCACCTTTCCTTCCATGTCTGACTACTGGGCCTATTATGACAAATGATCACATGAACTTTCATAAGTTCTTGAAATGAAACCGTCCAGTCTTTGAAGGTCGCAGAATCAGAGGATGCCTACGATTTTCTGGTTGGAATTGTCCATGACTACTACACAAAGATGGGTAATAGTAGAAACGTTTGGCGTTGAGTTCGTGAGCTATCAGTTTCCATCACAAATCAATGGAACGCCAAACGTGGTGGCGGTCACAGTTGAGTGTCAACCAACAGGGGCACCAACCTATGACTGGAAATCATTCTCTACCCGTTTAATGGAGAGTCATATCCCAAAGGACTTTGAGAGATAGAAAGGGACGAGTTTCTTGAGTCTATAGCAAGGGATGATACGTTCCACCGCGTATGAGGCTAAATTTCCGCGCACTATCCGATACGCCACCCAACGATTGGTTCAGTCCAAAGAGCGATTCGCCGTTTTGTGAAGGGGTTTTGAGGTCAAGTTGCCGGATTTTCCACAAAGCCCTACACAGGGTAGCGGCTAACGGCAACAACATCCTTCCAAGAGGTGGTAGAACTTTTTTGATGAGGTGGGAAGGAAGTGAAGCCAGACGACTTCACCACGACATCGACATCGAAAAGGTTTCGAAGGGGAGGCGAGGTTAATGGTTCTCACTCTAGAGGACAGAGCTCCGGAGGTTACTCAAGTCGACCAATTCAGTCTTCACTACAGACTGTAGTTGGGGGTCCACCTCAGAACTACAGTCTACCTATGCTCATACGTGGAGTAGCTTTTAGTAGGACCAAGTTGACTGTTAACATGGAATCCACTTCCAGAACGATCTTCATGTACCCTAATTCATGTGCCCAAGTCATTCTAAATATGGTTGTACCTATTTCCGTTTGATTGTTTGTACCATTTGCAAAAGTAGATGTATAAGCTAGTAAGAGTTTTCCTGCTTGATCTCTCAATATACCTCCTTCCCCAATCCTGCCTGGGTTATCGAATGCACTTCAATCAATGTTGATCTTGATCTATTGCTCAGGTGGTTTTGTCCATGCTATCTCTTGTACTTTAATAACATGTTCACTCCTCTTTTATAGCTGGATGATTCCACTCTAAGTAGGAGTCCAATTAACCTGTCTAAAAAGAGAAGTTATTAGTTTATAACTATCATTATAAATTGCATACTTTACACTTCTACCATTTAATGTATTGCCACTATATTTACTAGTACATCTATTTTAGGTTCAAGTAGATTAGAATAGAAGTGGCCTGTAGGATGAGTTTATGAGCCTCATCTTTGTGTTTCATTACCATTGTGCCATAAGTTGTTGCAATGAGCTATAATCAGATTTAACCCCATCCATATTTGCAAAACTTCTCCAGACTTCAACGGCTGGATCACCATTGTTGAAAATGTGGTTGATGCAGCTTGTTCCTGACCTTTTTCTACAGCAAAAACATTTAGTAGGATCAATTCCAAAAATGGTTTTTTTTTTATTAGTAGGTAGCTTGCCATTTAAAACCCTCCATAGGATAAAAGAATCTTTGAATGGTGTGTGATTATGCAAGATGAGAGCCTTGAATTAAGATTTAAGTCTTTTTTCCCTGATTTCATTCCAAGCTGAAGAACAACTAAAATGCCATTAGTTTTGGCCTTCCAGTACGCTTGGTCTGGGAGGTGGTGCTATGGAATTGTTGTTGCTAGAACTTTGTCCGTCTGACTTAGAGGAGCTTGATGAATCAACAATTGATAATTCCACTGGCCATCCATCTAGAAATCTGCTACTTTTCTATTATCAAACCTGTTTTTATTATTAGAGAACTAAGCATGCTGGCCTTCACCTAAATAATTGTCCCACCAAAAGGAACAATTACTCTAATTAAGTTTCCATTTAATGTGCTTCTTAATGTTATTACTGTTATGTACCATATGATTCCAGTTAAACGAATCACCGAAATCTCATTTTTTGCAGATGGATTAGACCTTTGTCAGTATTTGAATTTGATGAAATCACACCATAATGTGTGTTTAGTCCTAAAGATCCACCTTTATTTATATTGGAATGATAAACACACATGTTTCAAATTCCCCATTCCAACCCCTCCTTCATCAGTAGGGTAGCTGAGGTTCTTCTAAAAAGCCCAATGATAATTAATCTTATCACTCTTCCATCCCCAGAAGAAGTCCGCATCAATATTTGAACTTTTTAGACTACTGTGTATGGAGGAGTAATAGCTTTAAGTAAGTGAATTGGGAGATCTTGAAGGACATGCTTGATCAACACAACTCTTCCACCATATCTTAGTTTCTTAATTTGCAACCCTGTAATCATGAAAATGACTTTATTTACAAGGTCAGTAAGAGATCCTAGGTGTACCCACAAAAAGAGGGCATCCAAGATATGTGATAAGTCCCTGTTTTTCTTTAAAACCAGTTATATTTTTACATTTTTCCTTTGTACTGTAAATTTTTTTTGAAGCACTAAGAAATGACTTTTTTTAACTATTGATCATTTGGCATGATGTTTCCTCATAATTCTTTAGTGTTTGCATGATAACCTGGATAATTTAGCTTCTTCCTAAGTGAAAGATTCAATCATCTGCCAGCTCAAGTGGTTACCTAAGGATGAGAGAAGAATCTCGCAAACACAAATAAATTAGGGCAGTGGAAAGGGGGTCACCTTGTTTGAGGCCCCTAGTAGATTGGAAAAAACCAAATCTTTTTCCATTGATAATGATAGATACACTGACAAAGACCTTTTCCATATCCATGTTTATTATGACATTACTACCTTTATTATAATTTTTAATTTGATGGATGATTTCCTGAGCCAACATGATGTTTCCAGATATACTTTTACGCTTCACAAAACCAGACTAATTGAGAGAGATCAAGCTTTGCAGAATAGGGCTGAATTTTGTAGTCAACGGTTTTGAAATCATTTTGCTAATTACATTGCTCATATTAAAAGGCCTAAACTCCTTCAATTTTTTGGGATTATTCAGTTTGGGTAGAATCACTATACAAGAAAGGGAAAAATAGTTAGGAATAACATGGCCACTGGAAAAAGCTAATAACACTTCCATCAAGTCATGATTGATAATGTGCCAACATTTTTTTTAAAAATGACCATTAAAACCATCAGGCCCTGCAGCAGAGTTGGGATTCATAGAAAATACCACTTCTTGAAGTACATTCATAGTAGGTTGAGAAGTAAGTCTGTCATTATGTTCTTGAGTAACCATTCTAGGGATGCATTCGACATTTGTCTCATTGATACCTTTACTCTCCCCTGTAAACAACTCATGAAAATATTTACATGAACCCTTACCTATGTTTTAATCTCCTTGAATCCATTCCTCATTTTAAAGGATATTGTGAGTGAAAATTCTTCTACTTCTTCCCCTTATCAAGGAATTGAAAAATATGGAGTTAATATCCCCTTCATTGAACCAATGGAGCTAAGATTTCTGATTCATAATAGTACCGTCCAACTTGATATATCTAATGTATTTGGCATTAATTTTATGTGGATTCTCTCTGTTGGTAACACTATTGTGTTTAATAAACTTCTCCTCAGTATTTTTAACTTTTCCTTCAAACACTCTCACTGTCTTTAAAATGTCCCCAAATTCCTCTTTGGACCATTTACTTAGATTATTGAGAGCCTTTTCATCTTCTGGTGAAATCTTGACATGCTGTTTCCATTCTCCTCCCTATGCCAACAACCTTTATAAATTCCTAAAAAGTTAGGCTATCCTCCCATTAGTTAAGGAATTTGAACTATTTTGTATGGCTCCATTCATTGTTGGTTCTCTCCAACATCAAAGGAAATGGTCAGAACAAGTGGAAGGAATGAGGGTGATAGTAGTTTTAGGCATAGTTTCTAGCCATTTATCATTTATCAACCCTCAGTCAAGACTTTTCCAGATCCTCTAATTAATGCCCCTATTATTGGACAAAGTGTTTTTTTACCACCGAAGCCCATGTCAATTAGGCCACAGACTTCTATGATGGCAATGAAATCAAGGCTTTTCCTAATATTGTAAGTGATTCCGACTAATTTTTCCTCAATGGAGGTTATAAAATTATAGTCACCCACTGAGCACCAGGGTCTGTCCTCAACCTCAGTCTGAAAGAGCATTTTATCCCAAAGAGGTCTTCTCAGATAATATTTACATTTGGCACAGACAATAGTCATGGTGAACTGCTTTTGAAGCTCATTGTGGCTGAAATCACAAGTGATTTGCTGATCATCGTGATCCTTAACCACAAAGTCTACATCCACATTACACAACATCCAGATTTCACTATTACAATTGGCTATAGAATTATCCATGGCTAGCTGAATTTTAAAGATCATGAAAGTATTAGTATAGGCAAACTGTTCAAGAATAGCAATAATCAGAATGTGATACATTTTATATAAAATTTTGAATCTTTCTGTGACTCCCTGAGTTTTCATACCCCTAACATTCCAAGCAATTGTACTAATCATTGGGAAACTCTAGAGGAGAAAAGTCTTTTATTTGGTCTGCCAGTAGTGAAAATTTTAATGTCTTGTTTTTGGAAATGAAACTTTTCATGTTTCAATCTTCGTGGAGATAAACCATGTTGTTGTGTCACTTGTTGAACTTCCTTCTCAAAATCCTTGTCATTTTGAGGGATAAATGCTTTTATTAGAGCATCACTTGTCTCATCATCATTATTAATTTCATGCCCATATTGATCATTTCTTTCAACCTCATCCTCTAAATTAATTACTTCATATTCATCCATTAGAGGGGAAATATTGACTTGGCATTTTCTATAATCTTTATTTTGTGGTGCTCTAGGAGGGGGGTTAATATTCTAGTTTGATCCGGGTTATTGATCTGACATTGTTGTTTGTCTTCAACCCCCACCACCTTAACTGAGTTCACACTCTTTTCCTGATGGTTTTAATTGTTTTCCTCTTGTTCCATATTGATTTTTCTCTTAGATGCATCCCTTTTCTACTTGCTAGGTTGTTTTTACTTCTACGGGTATTTTCCACAATATCTTTGTTACTACTGCTCTTCATTTCCTTTTCCTTGTTTTCTTTATTTTGAGCCTTACTAATTTCATTGTCCACTTCCTTGTTGATTATGACTCTGTTATCCACGTGTTGCTCCTTTTCATGTCTTTTTTATACATTCTCCTTTTGTCACTCTTTCCTACTATTATGATCTCTATAATCTGAGTTTTGGTCTATATAATCCTCCACATGCCTATCAGTATTTTGGGTTTAGGGTTTCGAGTTAGGGTTTAGGGTTAGGGTTAGGGTTAGGGTTGGGGTTTGTTTTTAGGTTTTTGGGTTTAGGGTTTAGAATGTGAGGTTTAATATTAAAGGTTTAGTGTTTAATTTTTGGGTTTTGATATTCTGCGCGTGGGGTTTTAGGTTTGTGGTAGGGTTAGGGTTAGTGTTAATGTTAAGGTTAGGGTTAAGGTTTAGGTTTTTTTTTAGGTTTTTTATTTGGGGCTAACGATTTGAGTTTTAATATCGATGGCTTAGTGTTTATTGTTAGGGTTTTGGTAATTTAAGCTTTGGGTATAGAGTTTAGGGTTTATGGTTAGGGTTAAGGATTAGGTTAGGGTTAGGATTAATATTAGGGATAGGGTAAGAGATATGAATTAGTTTTTTTTTTTAGGTTTTAGATTTTGGGGTTTTGGATTTTTTGTTTAAAATTTATGGTTTTTTATTAAATGTTTGTATTTATGTATTTTGAGCTTGGGTTTTTGGGTTAATGGGTCAGGGTTAGGGTTTAGTTTTTTTTTAAGGTTTTAGTGTTTTTGATTTAGGATTTGATATTTAAAATCTATGGTTTAGTGTTTAATATTTAGGTCTTTGTATTTGGACTTAGGGTTTTATTTTTTGACTTTTGTTTTGGACATAATGCTTAGGGTTTAGGGTATAGGGTTAGGGTGTTGGTGTTTTTTTAAATTTTAGGTACAAGGTTTAGCATCTAAGGTTTAAAATCTATATTTTAGTATTTAATGTTTGGGTTTTGGTGTTTTGGGTTTACACTTTCATGTTTAGGGTTTAGGGTTACGGTTTTAGTTAAGATAAGGTTTAGGGTTAGGTTTTTTTTTTGGTTTTTGAGTTTAGGGTTGAGTAATTGAGGTTTAATATCAACGTTTAGTGTTTAACATTTAAGTTTAGGTATTTTGGGCTTGGTGTTTGGGGTTTATGGTACGGTTAGTGTTAGGGTTAATGTTAACGTTTTCGTTGTTATTTGGTTTTAGGGTTTTGGGTTAAGCATTTGAGTTTTAATATCTATGTGTTAGTCTTTAAAGTTAGGGTTTTCATATTTTGGGCTTTGGGTTTCGGGTATAGGGCTTAAGGTTAGAGTTAAGAACTGGGTTTCGGCTAGGGTTCGTGTAAGGGATATGGTTTTATTTAGGTTTAGGTTGTGGGGTTTAGGATTTTTTTCATTAATATATTTGGTTTAGTTTTTAATGTTTGAGTTTTTGTATTTTGGGCTTGGGGTTTATGGTAAGGTTTATTGTTAAGGTTACAGTTAGTGTTAGCGTTTAGGTTAGGGTTAGGGTTTTGGTTTTTCTAGGTTTAGGGTTAATGGTTTAAGACTTGAGATTTAAAATCTATTTTTTAGTGTTTAATATTTGTTTTTTCGTATTTTGGACTTAGAATTTTTTTGAGCTATTTTTTTGTTTACTTAGAGTTTAGGGTTTAGGGTTTAGGTTTATTGTTAGGGTTAGGATTAGGGTTAGAGTGTAGGTTTTTTTATGTTTTTTGTTCTATATTTCCCATTTAAGGTTTAAATGTATGTTTTAGTATTTAATATTTGGGATTTAGTATTTTGGGCTTATGGTTTTGGGTTTATGATTTATAGTCAGGGTTAGGGTTAAGGTTAGGGTTAAGGTTAGGGTTAGGATTTGGGTTAGGTTTATGGTTTTTTAGGTAATCTATGGTTTAGTGTTTAATGATTGGGTATCGTATTTTCGACTTAGGGTTATTTTTGGCCATATGGTTTAGGGTGTATGGTTAGTGTTAGGGTTAGGGTGTATGGTTAGGGTTAGGGTTAGGATTAGGGTTAGGGTGTAGGTTTATTTTAGGTTTAATCGTTCAGGGACTAGCATTTTATGTTTAAAATATATGGTTTTGTATTTAATGTTTGGGTTTTTGTATTTTTGGATTAGGGTTTAAGATTTATGGTTTAGGGTTAGGGTTAGGGTTAAGGTTTTTTAGGGTTACAGTTTTGGGATTATAGTTTTTGTTAAATCTACTTGCTCCTTGAATTTACCCATACCTGCCCTTGATCTTTTTATTGAGGGAGTATCTAGATAGAGGACTTTGCCCATTGTTTCAAGAAGAGTCTTGAGGAAATGTTTCTTAAAGCAGTGCCAAGGTAATCCAGGTAAGAGTACACATAGAGGGACCATTGGTGTTTCCTTTTGTGGACAAAAGGTGGGGATGCATGATTGTATCATCATGAATTTACCTTTGGTGGTCATTCTTTGTCGGGTTAAAACTGTATTATAATCAAGATCATTTTGAAGGTCTATAAACACATTTATCGAATTGTAATGGGCAATATTTACCCCTCCACTTTGTTGAGTTTGTTGTATGAATATTTTTCTGATGAGTTCCACCTTTGGCATAGTAGAACTGAATTTTCCCACCAAGGTATACTTGCAATCAACTGTCAAGGTCTACATATAATCGTTCATGTCATATATCACTGCCGGAAAATCCTGTTTGGTTATTTGTTTAGGGGTGTTAATCACACTATATTAGGTGTATGTTACTCATGCATATATCTATGTCTAGCATCCAACTTTTGAACCACTGTGTAGGGAGCTGGTTCTCTTGTTCCTAAAGTTTATTTTGAGCTTCAGTAGGTTTGCTAAACTCTTCTTCTTTGGAGTTGGGATTATTTTTCTGGCTTTTTGGTAGGTTAGGTATCGGTTTGTTAATGTCGGTAGATATTTTTAGGAAGGCTACGCGGTTATAACTTCTATAAGTCCTTTCTTTAGGATGGATGTGTTTAGTTTGATTCAATTCCTAGCTAGGATGATGCTAAATATTTTTTCATGTTCATCTCATGTACTTGCTCATCAGTTTGAACAACTATTTATCCCATGGCCATCATAAAAATTATCACTAAGATGCATTTGAGTTAAAGTTGAGGAAGAGGACTTACCAGCTTAAGTATCTTCCTCATTGGGTTTCATGTTCTGCAATTTTGGTTCAGGGGAGTGTTGTTCTAACATTATGTTATGCGAATTATTAATTGAATCAAAAGCTTTACCAGAATTTAGTGGTTGTACAGTTCATGGTATAAGTTAAGTTGGTTAGATGCCAAAGGAGAAACGTGATGAGCTTTCGACCTCGATCACCTTCTTTCTTTGTTTGCTCAAAAATCCTTCTAGAATTGACAAATTTCCTTTGTGATTTTGTTCCTATGCTAAACAAACTTATATAGTTGTAATATGAATCTCTTGACCACTAGGCTTTGTCCAATTGAAGTCGTGTTCTTTGCTTCTTATTGATTCTATAGCTTGCACATCGTAAAACATCCCACCAGTGATTGGGTTATCCATTCTAGGGTTTTGGTTTTTTAATTGTTTTTTGGATTAAGGTTTGGGATTTGATGTTTAATATCAATGGTTTAGTGTTTAATGTTTGGGTTTTGGTATTTTGAGATTGGGTTTTAGGGTTTATGGTAGGTTTAGGGGTAGGGTTAATGTTTGAGTTAGGGTTTGGATTTAGGTTTTTTTTAGGTTTTAGGATTTGGGGTCAAGGATTCGAGTTGTAATATCTATTTTATAGTGTTTAATGTTAGGTTTTTTGTACTTTGGGATTTACATTTAGGGTTTAGGGTTAGGGTTAAGGATAGTGTTAGGGTTAGGGTTTGTGATAGGGATAGGGATAGGTTAGGGTTAAAATATTTTTTATATTTAGGTTTTTGGGTTTATGATTTTTCTTTTAAAATGTATGTGGTTAGTGTTTAATGGTTGAGTTTTGGTATTTTGGGCCTTTTTTTTGGTTGAATAACCCTTAGAAGGGTTGGGCTGAGTAACAGCCCCAGCTTTATCATTAAAAACAAAAAAACATTCAATATTGGGGCATTAACCTACTCTCCAACCAAAGATGGTTTAGAATAAACATCCCAAAGGAAGTCAACTCCTCCCCTTACAAAAAAGATGAACAAAAATACTAATCGCCTAAGGAGAGGACTCCTCTCAATACAAAGTATCTAGGAAACTTAAATTAGGGAGACTCTCCCTTTAAAAGAAAGCCTATACTAAAACTAACCTATTCAAAGTAGCTATAATTTTAATTATGGCTAAATTGAAAAGATTTGCAATCTCAAGGAGGTTCAAAAATTCTCTTTTGTCTTATTTCTTCAAAAATTAGGCATCTGAAATAAGTCAAGTTGTTAATAGGCCTTTTCTTCTTTAGGTAATTGATGGCATTTGAAATATACTTGAGGAGTATGAGTGATGTGACTGTGTTTTGACAATGCATCTGCTACGCAATTTTCTTCTCTAAATACATGAGTGCATTTGAAGTTGTGGACTCGAGCGATAAGCTATTGCATCGTTTCAGTTGAGTGATGATACTCTGTTGAGGGACTTCCTTCTTTAGGACCCATTTCACTACTAGTTGAGAGTCAAGTTCCAATATTATGTTCCTGTATCCATGCTCAAGTGCCCAAGTTAAACCAATGATGGCTGCCTCTCTTCGGCTTTTATTTTTGTCCCTTCTCCAAGTTGTGTTGTGAAATCCATCACCAATTTGCCATGTTTGTCTCTCAAGATTCCACCAGCCCCCAGCCTACCAGGGTTCATGAGTGCACTGCCATCAGTATTCACTTTTAGCCACTGATCTGCATGTTTAAGAGACTTCACCATGCTCACCTTGATGTCATGCACACACTTTTAACTCTTTTTTATTAAATCATTCCACTTTGTAGGCCATTAGAGATGTGGAAATGCACTGTTCAACATTTTGAAGTTGTCTTTGTCAACTACATACTTCACCCTACTGATGTTGGTTGCTTTACCTGCATAGTTGCATGCACACCTAGTTTTCCACAGATTCCACCAGATGAATATTGGAGTAGCTTGAAGCAGCAGTTTGTGGGCTGCATTTTCAGATTTTGTTGTCCACCATTGCTGTAGCAGCAGCTGCAGTGGGGAATGGTCTGGCTATAGGCCTGCACTTCCTGCAAAATATCTCCATATCTTGTCTGTAAATTGTCCTGAGTTAAATGTGTGTTCTATGCTTTCCAAACCTGCTCTATCAAGACAACAAAAATAATGTGATGGCTCAATGCCAAAGTTAGTCAATCTTTTATTAGTAGGGAGTTTATTACTAAGAGTTCTCCATAATAAAAAGGAAGATTTAAAAGGAATGTTCTTATGACATAGGAAGGAATTGAATTTGTTCTTGACCGTTTTATCCCTTATTTCCTCCAAAGCTGAAGAACAGGTGAAGCTCCAATGATTGTTGAGTTTCCACACTTCCCTGTCTGGAATGTTTTGCAGTGAAGATATCTCTGTTGTCAATATGATGGAGAATTGGCTGGCTGGTACCTTCCCTCTCAGCTTTCTCCATCTCCACTTCCCTTCCTCCCAAAAATCAGCCACTATATAGTTGTTGAATATGTTACTATTGGTGGTGAATTGTGCAAATGGTCCTATGTCAAGGCAATTATACCACCAAAAGGAACAATTTCCAGCTTGAAGTTTCCATTGGATGTGCTGTTCCACTTGTTTTTTTTTCATCAACATGTATTTCCAAGTTAAAGAGTCTCCATTATCCCATTTTTTGCTGACAGGGTTGGACCTTTGATTGTATTTTTCACTCAAAAAGTCTCCCCAAAAGGTTTTTTAGGTTATAAAAATCCACCATTGTTCGAATTGGATGGCCTTGCAAATGTCTTTTAGATTCCTCATGCCCACTCCTCCCTCATCATAAGGGAAGCTTAGGTTTTTTCAAGAAGCCCAAAGGTATCTCTTCCTATCACTTTTCCATCCCCATAAGAAGTTAACCATAAGCATTTGAATTTGTTTAAGCACAATAGCTGGAGGACTTACTGCAGAATGTAGGTTAATAGGGAGGGCATGTAGCACATATTTTGTAAGAACTGCCTTCCCACCATATCTAAGTTGTTTGGTTTGACAACCTGTAATACTACCAACAACTTTATTTACAAGGTTAGAGAAAATAAATATTCCTAGGCCTACCAACAGATAAAGGGTAGCCTAGGTAAGTAATAGGACCTTAATTTTTTTTAAAACATGTATATCTCTTTATTCTATCTCTTGTGCTATTCAAATCATTAGAGTGTAGCATCAAGTGACTTTTATTTCCATTGATGAGTTGTCCTGAAGTATGTTCATACTCCTTTAAGGTAGTCATTAATAACTTCAAAGTCTTGCATCTTCTTAAAGTGACCAAAATAATATCATCAGAAAAACTGAGATGGTTTACATGAGGTCCCCTCTTTTCCATGAAGAAACCATGGTAGTCTGGGTGATTGTGAAGTCTGTTGAGAGATCTTGATAATACCTCTACACCTAAAATAAATAGGGCCGGAGAGAGAGGATCACCTTGCTTGAGACCTCTAGTGGAATGCAAGAACCCATAGTCTTACCATTGACTATGATTGAATACCAATTCTTAACCATAATTCTACACACCATATCAATACATATCTCAGCAAATCACATTTTCCTTAGAACCATGGAAGTATATGACCGTGAAACCCTGTCATAAGATTTTGCCATGTCTAGTTTAATGATTACATTGCTGCCAATATTAGGTTATTCGATTTGGTGAATGATGTTCTAAGAAATACTTCTACTTTTAACAAACGCGGATCACAAGCTACTTGAGCAATGTTGTCATCACCTTGTATCTAGTTTCCATTATCATTGACAACATTATGAATAAATAACTTCCTTATTCTTCCCCTTAACATAGAGTGGAAGTATTTAGAGTTAGTATCACCCTCTTTGAACTATTGAAGCTGGATTTTTTGTTTCAAAATAGTGTTTTCAAACTTGAGAAAGTTGATGTTATTTGCATTAGTTTCACGAAGGATGCTTCTATTAGATTCACTTTGGTTATTCATGTAGATTTCTTCAAATTTTTGCACTTGTCCTCATACATCCTAACCTTTTGGAATACATCACAAAATTCTTTCTTAGACCAAACACAAAGAGTGTTTGACAACCTTTTAATTTTTTGGTGAAATCTCCACATATCAGTACCTGTCACTTCTTTTCCCACCAAGTTTTAACAGTTTCCATAAAATGAGGGTTGTCAACCCATCAATTAAGAAATCTGAAGTATTTGATTTGATCTGTTTTTTTGGAAACCATTTCAATAAGAAGAGGACAATGATCAGACCCAATTGTGGACGAGTGAGTTATAGTGATTGAGTCATATTTTTAAACCATGAATCATTTACTGTAGCGTGTCAAGCATCTTCCGTGTGATTGATGCCCCTCATGTTGGACCAAGTGAAATTATGAACACTAAATCCAATGTCCAACAGGCCACAGGCTTCAATGAGTGCTATAAAATCAATACTTCTCCTTATGTTATATGGAAACCCTCCATGTTTTTTTCCACAGAAGTTATAACATTGAAATCACAAATAGTACACAAAGGATTTTCATTCAAAGAGGCTTGCTGTAGCATTTTGTCCCAAAGAGGTCTCCTATGATAATTTGTGCACTAAGCATACACAAAAAAACTAGTAAATTAGTATTGTAATTCACTGTGTTTCATATTGCAATTGATTTGTTTTTCATCTTTATCAAGAATATTGCAGTCGATATCACTGCTCCAAAAAACCCAAATTTTACCACTACAATTACTAGTATCATTTTCTATGTTTAATTTCACCTTAAAGCTTTGGACATGCACACTATCAGAAAAAGGTTCCAAAATAGTGATAACAGATAAATGCTAAGTTTGGAACTCACTAGTTTTGATATAATTTTTTAGTAAAGTTGCTCAGACTTATAGTCCTAAACTAAGTTAGCTAGTTTTGATTACTAACTTTAGGAAGTAGGACGATACAAGAATGGGAGAAATACATAGGAATTATTTGTCCACTAAAGAAGTCCTTAACAACCCCCATGCAGTCATCCTTGATAATGTGCCAAAACTTCTGAAAGAAGTAACCATTCATACCATCCGAACCAGCTGCAGAATTAAGATTCATAGAGAAGGTCACACTTTTAAGTTCATACATATTGGGCCTACTGATAAGATGATTATTTTGTTCTTGGATGACGATCCTTGGAATGCATTCCAAATTATCTTCATTAATGAGTTTTTCTTCACCTGTAAAAATCTTTTGGAAATGATCACAGGCTGTCTGAGCAATATCATCTTAACCTTGTATCCATTCCCCCTCTTTACTGATAATCTTGTGCACAAATAATTTTCTTATTCTTCCTATTATAATGGAATGAAAATATTTAGAATTTGTGTCACCATTTTCGAACCACTGTAGTTGAGTTTTTCTGTTTCAATATAGTATCCTCCAATTTGAGGAACTTGATATATTTAGCAATAATCTCATGTAAGGCACTTCTGTTAGCATCACATTGGTGAAGAATGCAATTTTCTTCTACCTTGTGAGCCTGTTCCTCATAAATTCTAACATTTTGAAAACTATCTCCAAACTCTTTCCTTGACCTTGCACTAAGAGTGTTGGACAATCTTTTCAGTTTCTGATGAAATCTCCACATACCAATACCATCCACCTTTCTATCCCAACAAGTCTGTATAGTTTTCGTTAAAAGAGGGTTGACCACCCAACAATTGAGGAATTTGAAGTCCTTGATGTGATTTGTTTCTTTGGAAACCATTTCTACTAGAAGAGGACAGTGATCAGATCCTATAGAAGACAAATTAGTTATAGTGATTTGAGGAATATTTTAAAGCAAATAATCATTAACATTGCCGTGTAAAGTATCTTCCAAAGTTTGTGATTAATACCTCTCTTATTGAACCATGTGAACTTGTGGCCACTGAAACTAATGTCCACAAGGCCACATGCTTCAATAACTGCAATAAAATCCATGCTTTACCTCATATTTTCAGGTACCCCTCCCAGTTTTTCATCCACTGCTGTTATATTATTGAAATCACCTACTGAACACTAAGTTTTGTTATCCACATTTGCTTGCTGAAGAATCTTATCCCAAAAAGGTCTCCTCAGATAATCCTCAAATTTTGCATACACAAAAGAAGTAATGAATTGCCTCTATATCTCATTGTGTTTTATATCACATGTGATTTGTTGTTCATCTTCATCAAGAATATTATAGTCAATATCACTACTCCAAAAAACAGAAATCTTATCATTAAAGTTACTAGTAGCATTTTCCATATTCAATTGAACTTTGAAATTTTGCAAATGACCACTATCTGAAAAATATCAAAAATAGTTATAATTGATAATTGGTGGAGTTTCCTAAGTATTTTGAGTCTCTCCAACACCCCTTGAGTGTTGATACCTCTCACATTCTATATGGTTGTACTTATCATTAGGAAGATATAGAGGAAAAGAGCCTAGTATTAGGTCTGCCAGCAGTGACACTCTTGACATCTTGTTTCTTGAAGTGAAATTTTTCATGGTGGAAACCCCTTGGACATAGACATTGACTTTGTATTACTTGTTGGATCTCTTCCTCTAGGGCCTGATCATTATGAGGACTAAATACCTTAGTAAGGGCCTCACTAGTCTCATCATCCTCATAAAACTCTTCTAAGGAGTGATTATTCCCCTTAATTTCATCTTCAGAATTATCCACAACATATTTATTTATAGTAGGCACCTTATTCAGTTCGCATATTAGTTGTCTCTGGTCTGGTGGATCAGATGGTGTTGGTGTCTTTTTTTGAGCCTGAAGGGGTAGTATATCGAATCCATGATCATCATTAACCATAGTACATTTGTTGCATGATTCCTCCCTCTTTTCTTGTCGTTGTTCACTATCATTGATTTGCTGCTCATTCTGTCACCTTTTAGCAACATCCCTTTCTCTTTGTTGGGCTTATTTTTGCTCTTGGGAGTGCTTTTCGATGTACAAGTAGCTACCTGTTTCCCTTTATATCTGTTTTCCTCTTTTCAGCATGCTATTTTTCCTTATTATTTTCAGAACCTTGTGACCTGTTATCTCTTATCTGCAATTACTGTTTGATCTGCTTTTTTTCCTTTTGTTGCTGCTTGTTCCTAGAATTATCCTGGTCTCTAAGGTCTGTCCTATGGTCCAGCAACCCATCATGCAGAAAATGAGGCAAACACCCCCTTTGTTACCTCCTTCCTACAGGTTAGTGGTTTTCTTCTTACACCCCCCATCCATACCTACAATAACTTCTTCAGTAAAACCAACATCAACATTAATAAATTTGGGGGGGATGGGAATGGGACCAGTGATCAATTACCTGTGCCTCTTCTTGGTCCCTTGTAAAGTGAAAGTATCAAGTGTGGTTTTTGTTCATGGGTATGTAACGTTTTGTTACCTGAAGTGGGACTATTAGGAGTCTCTTGATTGGTTTGACTGGTTTGTTGTCTTTCTGATTTTTCCAGCCACTGTTTGGCCTGTCTCCTATTTTTCCTATATTTAAAGATTAGAAAAGTAATTTATAGTTTGAAAGATAGTTATACCTGTTGTTTCTTGTGTTTGTTGCTGGCTGCAATTTCTTCTTTGCTTTTGAGGTGAGACAACTCTCCAAACATCATTGAGAGGGTTTGTTCCTGATTTTTTTGCTATCTCGTTTTTTGTGTCCGCCACTGTTCTTCCTGTTATTCTACTTGTTGTCACTGTTCCTTTTTATTAAAGGTGTGCTTCCCTTGTAATTTGTCTGTAATCTGATTCTTTGGTTGATTTTGGCTGCCTCCTTTCTAGCTTCTCCCTTTTGCTGATTGTTTAATTATGATGAATGGTTAGAGCTCATGAGTACTATTTCATGATCGTGGATTTTCGTTTTCCCTGTGTTTTTTAGTTGCATCTCCTTCTTTTCATTAAATCCTCATCCTTCTATCATTGTACAGTCCTCTTCATGTGTCCGTGGTTGTTTGCAGATATGCAATTGTTGGGAAACTCATATTAACCTTTACACATCTCCCTTATGGTGTTAGAATTCTTTTAAACCCCCAGCACAACATAATGGGTATAGTTTTGTAAGGTCCCTTGAATCTTACCTTAAAGTGGATACTTCTAGTTCTTTGGGAGGAGGATGGTGGTCTGGAAATAAACCCTCCCAATTGACTCAAACAATAGGTGCTAGTGAACAATATGTTATAAAAATCAAAGGTAAGCCGGGATAGGGATAGCCACCCAAATGGGAGCAAGGGGAAGTGTGCCCTTCCAGTGTAAAAATCAGGGGTTCCAAGTTGTATTCTCATCACTTCCTTCAATATTAATACAGAGCTTTCGTACCCAAACTTTTGGTAGTTCAAACTCATTATCAAGTAAATACAAACATGTCTTGCATTTAATGGGTGATCCTCACATTCCCCGTGGAGTTGATTTGGAGAATAATGCTTTTTTCTCACCAAGTCCATTTGTTAGGCATCGTATTAGTGAACTTTCCCACAAGGGTGTATTTGACATACCTCAAGCCCAATTTCTATAATGAGTCATCCCTTCTCAGTAAACAACAGCCGGGAATCCCTGTCTAGTCGTATGTATGGGATCCTTTAAGACAATAGGAATTTCATTGTTAGACTGGTTGTATCTCAACCTTGCAGCAAACGATTGCAACATAGTATATGGTGCATGTTCAACATTTTTTTCATATTTGGCATTGTTGATAGGATTTTGAACATGTTGTTGGTTGTTAGAACGTCTAGGTGTAACCTGAACTACATTAGTGCCCTTCTTATTACTTCTATCATCTTGAGTATCAGGCTCATAACTGGAATAGTGTTTTATATTTTTGGGAAATTATTATGGTACTCCATACTTGCTTGGTTTATTTGATTTGATGAGCTGACTCCTCTTTGATTGTAGGTATGTTTGGATTGATCATTTGCTACGCATCCACTCCCTTGACCTGCTTGGTAAAATTTCTGAACTATTTAAGACAAGCTGAAGGCTTTCCAGCACTCCTTTGTTAATTTCCTCCCGGCTGTAACTCTTTGCTTTGATCTTGTACATTTATGTTCCTCACCATTGTCATCCGAGGGTGGGTTTATTGCGAGTAACTTGCATTAAATGAAGGAGGTTTTATATAGGAGGAATGACATACTAACCAAAGGAAAAATTTGATTGTGTGTCTTTGATGAAGGTTGCGGGTGCTATGCTCACATTGTTCCGTGGTAGTGCACTACGGCCGATCAAATTTCATCCTGTGTGTTTGTTCTTCTCTGTTGTGTTGTTTCAATAAAAACTGATAAGACTCCAAGCTAGGATTTTTCTTGGACTTTCATTCGAAATCAGAGTTCGCCCCTTCACATTCGTTCTTTTCTCTTTTTTACTATAGAATGAGCCTCGATGGATGGTGTTGATGTATTGTTGTTTTTGATTTCCTTTTTTGATTGAGTGGAATGCTCTGTTAGATGGCTGTTCTTGGCCTGAGGATCATTCTTCTTCGACTGTATTCCAGGAATTCCGACAATTCGAGTACTCTCTTCACTTGAGTTCTCGCCGGCGGCGCTTCCTTCATTCATTTCGCCTGAGATTGTAGTAGGATGTACCTCATCGTTGGGGCAACAAACCCCAGTGGTCGAAATCTTATGAGTTTGTCTATAAGTTAATCAATAAAAGTGTGTTCAACTTAGGCGACTCCATCGCAATTCCTTCAATCTGCACCTCCCAATTCTAACTGATTACCACGGTAGAATCAACTGATTTTTGGATATGTGATAGATTTTGAAGCAACATTTTCGTTTCCATCATACTTTCTCCTTGATTCCCTTTAGAAGTTCCTTGGGAAATATTTTCTCGATATTCATCAAACTCATCTTCCAAATTCGCAGTTTTCATCGCATCTTTTACATACAATTTCGAGGGATTCTTATATTGACCTTGGAGTGTGCCATATTGACGTTTGTTGCCATCTTCATTGCGACCCATTTGTCTTTGTTCCGGTAGTATTTAGAGGTCCACCGGAGGCGCAGGCTTTAGCGCAGTGGCGCGTGTTTCTAGAATTTTTTTAGTCGTTATAGCAGAGATGGATCGTTTGAACAGAGAGAAAATCTAGAGAGAGAAATTTCCATTTTTGGTTTAGATTGTATTTTGGGCTTGAAGTATCGTCTTAATGGTTTAGGGTTAGGGTAGGGGTTTGGGTTAGGGTTAGGTTTTAGGTTTTCTTTTAGGGGTTTGGGTTTGTGGTTTTGGATTTGAGGTTTAAAATCCATGGTTTAATGTTTGGATTTTCAAATTTTAGAATTAGGGTTTTTCCTGGATATTTTCTTTGAATTGTTTTTGGACTTAGGATTTTATCACACCCCAATCCTAGGTGAGGTGGCCAAGTACCCTATGAATACATGTTTTACAATTTACCTATGAAGAGAAAGTAAACTATTATGCAGATTAATGATGAAAATCTTTAAATGCAACACATGTTGACTAGCTGAACCAATACATAAGACAAGTGAAACTATGAATACAGATGATAGCTTTAAAATGTTTAATAATCATCTATTGGACTCCATAATTTAAAAATACACATAGTGAAGTCTCGTAAAAGCCCCGAATCAACCTGGAGATCACTAACATAAGTTGATTATCATGTGCTTCTATTGGGAAGATGTACTTCTGAATACTTGTACTTGCAACACAAAATGCACCGACCAAATTAACTACTATCATAGTTTAGTCAAGCAAGCACCTTAATTATTTTACACAATTTTCCTCATCTTAAAATCTTTACAACACCGTTGCACTAAATACATACTTGACTACTTTGACTTTTATATCGAATGCCACTTTTTACTATCCCTAGTTTGAATTGTTTTTTTAGTTTAATTATTCGTATGTGTTGGAAAGCATGGGGTATTACAACTTCAAACATATTCTATTGTCACTAGTCGCATAGGAAACCGAGTCCATAACTATACCACAAGGAAATTTTTAAGAGACACATACATAGAACTAGTTCGCGTAAAAATATGGGGTGTTACATCCTCCCCAACTTATGATCATTCATCCTTGAATGACAGGGTATTCTTATAATTTGGTTAACCAAGGAATTTCATGTGGAGATTTGGGAGTGGTTCCATCATAATAGGACTTAGTGAAAATCCATAGAGAAGACAATCAAGACATGCAAATAAGAGATGAAATCGAAGAAATTCTAGTAGGAACTATATTCAATAAGGGACACATGATTCAGTCTTTGTTGATGTTTGATAGGAGGGTTACTTAGGATCTTACAATCTTCCTGCCATTCCCAAGTGTTAATATTTATGACAATTCTATTCCTTTCCTAATACTTAAATAGAGGTTACACATTTTGAGCTTAGCTTTTTGGCCTTAATGATAAAGAATAACTATAGGATCTCCCAATTATTTTATATGAAATCGAAAAATAAAATCATATGCCTAACCTATTGGGGCACTACCTTCCCTTCTATTTTATCTCATGAAACTTTTCCAAGGCTCATATTATAAGATTACCGAGCTGTTAATATAATCTCTAAAGTTTTATGCCTCATCTTCGAATAGGGCATTATGCTAAGTTATATTTCTATGGTTGATTAAATTTATATATATATGCCCAACTTTTTCAGGTCAAAATCAACAAAACATTATGATACAAGGAAATGTTTTCCAAAATTTGTTTTCAAAACTCAAATCAATAAACACAAAGGGGCATAGCATACGGATTAATACGTCACATTGGACATGACACATATGCTGAATAGCCCAAAAGGGAGTTTACAAGGTACGCGAGCATTAAGATAGAAATACATGGTGTATGCGTGCATATGTGATATAAGGTAGGATGTGAGCGAATGAACTCTAAGGAATGTAGGAATGGACTAGATGATGACATGATGAATGAGTACATAAGCTACGACACGTAGACTATATCACATGTAAACATATAAGAAAATGAACTATGAAACAAAAATCACATTGATAAAGTGCGTTGTATAGCATACATAGGTGGATTCACATGGCAATGAGTACACATATGAAATATGAGCAAGTGAAGAACATGACACATGGCCATAAAATCTATAAGGCTTGTAATACTTAAGCAAGTAGGCTACCAGACATGTAATATATATGGAAATGGTTTATGATGTATATGACATGTCAACAAGTGGTTTGTGAATAATATAATCCTACGAGACAACTAAGTTTTTCCCAGATCCATATGATCAATTAGCCGGTACAGTTACCACACAAGATGGAAAGTACATGTGGAAGTAACCAGTGCTAAAATATAGGTCCTACGAAAACATATGTCACTGTAAGACCCAAATCGGATCGCGACTGGCACCCCACATTTACCTCCTAGGTCGAGCGAACACCAATCTAACACCTTATTCATTTCAATTAATATTCAACATACGCAATGCGGAAGACTTTCAGTTAAACTCATAAATAAAGACCAATCAATAACTTCTAAAATCACATCTATTATTTGCCCCAAAATCGGAATTCATCACCACAAGAACATCTATGATCAATTTACAAAATCAAGGAGTATTCTAAGAAGGCTAAAAACAAATAAAAGACTAGTCCATGCCGAAACTCAAGGCATAAAGAATTGAGGAGGAAGGAGATCCAGTCCAAGCTAGAAGGCATTAGCTCACCCTGAAGATACGGTTGTGCGTCGTGGACGAAGACTGGCTTTAGAATTACTGATGAGTCGAAGATGACGGGCACGTTTGCTGCATACCACAATATACACGAGAAAACATAAAAGTAAGGGGGTCAGTACAACACAAGTACTGAGTCGATCTGAGTAGATATCATCGCCAACTCGACATAGAAAGCAATATATCTACGATAACATCATAAAACAACTAAATCTTAAACCATGTGAGAGCAACCAGTACAACATCATTATAGCAATCACGAACATATCTGTGAGGACTCAAGCCCCCATACCATACGCGTTTGGGTACATGTTCTTTAGATTGAGTATATGATCATATTTTCAGATTTCATTATCTTATCTATTGTGTCGATAAGTGACAATCCGATCCCCTACTACTATGGGTCGGAACGTTGGACACTCTGATCCCCTAATCTACGTGTTAGTGTTAGTGACCACCCGTCCACTATTTATAGGTGTCGGACGGACACTCATCCCCTAACATCTACGTGTCGGTCGTGACACCGTCCCCAACTAATTATATGTGTCGGTACGGAACACTCGCTCCCCTACATCACGGTCGTGGTTTGTGGACCACCCGTCCCCCTAATTCTCTGTGTCTGGTACGTGAACTTGATCCACTAATCTAATTATATTTAAATTCATCAAGCCTTCTTTATACCAAGGATCATAATAACAAGAGATTAGGTTTTTATCAAGATTTGAGAGTCAAGAGCTTATCGCTTGTTTCATCACAATCATTATATGTATAAATCACCTCATGATACACACAAATAAAGCATAAAGAAAGACTTATAATACTACCAAACACATATAGTCACTATAAGAGTGTACTACGAATAGTGTAAAACAAAAATAACATACTCACAGAAGAATTGCGATCAAACAGCTATTTATCAAAATCCTTGTATTCCCTCGTTGCTCTCTCTCTATCTACTCGGCTTCTCTTCTTCTTTTGTGTATTCTCTTTGTTCGTTATAGTTTTTTATTCAAAAACCTATTTCTTTTACCCTAATTAACATATAAGTAAGTGAAAAGATGGCAATAATAACCCCTATTAACTTAAGGTACCTCTTTTAACTCCCAGTAGTAATTAGACTTATTACATTAAAACCCTCTAACTTTATAATTGTAAAGCAGGAATAGTCAAAAACTTCCCTTTCAAAGTATAAAGAAATCCGACACAGACTGGGGATTGCGCAAACTGCGACGGCCCATCGTGCTGCGACGGGTCCGTCCTTGAGGTCGTCGGAAAGGTCCAGAGAGTGATTTCCACTGAAGTTCTGTGACGGTCGTAAGCACCTTGTGACGGTCCCGTCCTCTGCCATTTAGTTACGAAGTTCAGCGAGTCGATTTTCAGTAACACAAATTTTAGATTTCAAGTGTTTTGAAACGAGACCTTGCGAGGTCAGTCGTGCCAATGACGGTCCGTCGTGAGGGCCGTCGCCTAGCTATTTTCCAGAAATAAAATCTGCTGCTCAAAAACGACAAACAGGTAATTACAATAGATACCAATTTACCCAAAGTTATCCCCGAACGATATAGAAGGAAAATAAGGGGCAAAAATGAATACCTGAATCTGTAACAGATGTGGGTATCTTTCGCGATATCTGCCTCTTCTCCCAAGTGGCTTCTTCAACGGGTCGATTCTTCCATTAACTTGATAAGAATGCAATCTCCTTGATCTCACTGTGAATTATCTATTAGAATGGCAACAGGTTCTCCTCATAAGACAAAATCTATCAAGAAAAATGAATCCCAAGGATAACGTAGTTTCATCCCCATGGTCCTTTCAACCAGGAACATGAATACCGGCTGTACTCCGGATAGCCCTGGGGCAAGGCTAACTTCATAATAAGCCACCTACCCTATCGCTTAGTACTTCAAAGGGACCCAATGTTTACATTGGGCTTAGCTGCTCTTTTACCAAATCGCTATCACCCTTTCATTGGTGCACCTTTCCACACGCACACCTTCACCCTCCATGAACTCTAAGTCTCTAACTCGATCGAATATCTTTTGTCTACTTTGCGCCGCTAGAAGCTTTATTGAATAGATTTCACTTTCTCTAATCGAATCCCTCCACAGATCAGTAACCCAAGGATAAAATCGAATCATCAAACCAAACCAATTGGGAGACCAGCAGCTCATTCCTACCATTCCAATGCCTTCAAATGGAGCCATATCAATGCTTGAGTGATGCTATTATTGTATGAAAACTCCGCTAAGGGTAAAAGCTACCCAATGGCCACAAAATCTATCACGCATGCACGGAGCATACCTCCACCACTTGAAATGGTTTAGGTTCGAGAGAATGACCGTCGGTGGGGATGAAATTGCGCTGGTACTAAGTCCAACCTCAGTACCTAATTCGATGGCAATGTTCTCCAAAACTTAGAGTAAACTGCGTACCTCTATCTGATGATGATGGAAGTGGAACTCCATGCAATCGAACAAACTTCTGAGAAGTAAAGGGTTCTGCTAACTGTCTCTGCAGGTAAAGTCACTTAAACGGAATGAAAATGAGAGAGGGACTTGTTAATCTCGTCCAAATCACCCAAATGGGGTCGAACTTGCCAATGTCTTTGAAGACCAAATCCACGACGCCATTGCAATTCTCTCCCATTCCAGTCAGGGAATGGGGGCATTCTCTGAAGTGTTCCTCCGGGCCCCTCTGTGTTCATGTACTTTTACTTGTTGACCATTTGGCCCATTTGGCAAACGAAACCTCAACAAGTGTTCGCGCTTCATTTACTCACCAAAAGGTGTTGCCTCTAGGTCACGGTTACATCTTTGGTAGAACAAGGAGGTATAGAATATCCGGGCAAGGCGCCTATGTAAGGAACAGTTTGGATAAAATCATCAACACGGAGTACACATTTACCCTTCACATTAATTCTCAAACACACATTCATCATCCATTTTATCGCTTCTTTAGCCTCTCATCGCAAACACACATATCCCGAATTCGCTTAGGTTCTCATCATCAAACTGTTCCCCTTGATCTTGTCAAGGAAGGAAGATTTGCCTTCCACACAAGCTAAAAATCCTCCTTTCATTTGACTTCTAATATATAAGGCGGTTAGCCAGAATCTGAACCTCCCTAGCCAAGGGCGTCTAGAAGCTTGGCAAGTGAGCTAGACTCCGATGCTTCCCGCCTTTCTACTTAAAGGCTCCGCTAACAACGTTAGCCTTCCCAGGATGATAAAAATAGTGATGTCGTATCTTCAGTAGTAGTCCATCCATCTCCTATGTATCAAATTCAAATCTCTCTAAGTGGAAGAAGAGTGTAGGCTACGATGTGATCCGTATGAGACCTCACACTTAAACACCATATAAATAGTGTCTCCATCTTTACTGGCAAAACTATACCGCGGCACATTCCAAATCTGAGTTGGCGGGTACGATTCATTGACTTTTAATTGTCTGAAGCATAGCAACACAGTCTTCTCTTGCATTAGCACGCACCAACACCGAATAGAGGCATTCACAATAGACATGATCTGCCTCTTACACTGGAAAGGTGAGCATTGGTGCAGTAGTCAACAGAGTCTTGAGCTTTGAACAGCTTTCCCACACTATCCGACCATACAAAAGGGAAAAATTTTTGCGTAGTCAGTGCGTTCATGTTGGGAAGCATAGAAGAGAATCCATTGACAAATCGGCGGGTAGTTCCGTGGTAGTAGCTAGCTAACCCAACAAAGCTCATTATTTCTGACACATTAGTAGGTCGTTACCCAATTCTTCACACCCGATATAGACGGATCCACCAGAATACCCTCTCCTCATTTCCTAAACTCCCACTGCCAACCCAATCAAAACCCCCTCTTCGCTTAAATAATAACCACTCATGTCTTTATTCTCCCTCCTTCACCCCACCCCCCTCCCAGCCCCCTATCACTTCCAAAACCCAGCCACTCATGAACACTCTCCCACCGCTCCCATTATAAATACTTCCTTTCACGCCTGCTTTCCCCTCAACCTCTCCTCCACCCCCTCCTACTAATCCCTAACGCCCCTCTCCCTCAACAAAAAACTTCCGTTAACCCTACCCACCCCTATACAATGCCCCACGGCTCCCCGAAACATGTCATACCCCATATCCTACCCTAGACCAACCCCCTCTTCTTTCCATCATTCTATCAAAACGACGCACATCCCGCTATATGAACACCTCACTCCATTCCTTGGGAAACCAACGGGCCCCAAGAAGGACCAAGCATCTAGCCAAAAAATCCACTTAGAGAACTTGTTATATCAAGCTTTTTTCCCTCAAACATTTCCAATAACATTATCAAATGTCCCTAAGGTTTCCTCCTTACGGTTAGACGATATCGTATATCATCAATAAATACGATCCAACGAGATCCAAAAATATGGCTTAAAAATCCGGTCATTCAAAATCATGAAACGCATGCAGGGCATTCGTAAGACCAAAAGACATCACTACAATTCGTTAATGCCATACCTGGTCTAAAAAGCAGCTTGGCACATACGTTGCCCGTTATTCAATTGTGATAACCGGATATGCAGGTCAATCTTAGAGAGACAAAGCACCTTTGTAACGAGTCGAAACAAAGTCATCAATGCGAGGAAGAGGATGAGGATATTGATTCTTTATGGTACACCTTGTTCAATGCCGGTAGTTAGTGACATACAGAACAACTCCCATCTTTCTGATTCACAAACAAAACAGAGCCCCCAGGGATTGCAATTGGTCTAATGAGAACTTGCTAACAACTCTGAAGTTGGCTTGTAATCCTTATTAACTCCGCGTGGGAACATTCTATAAGGGGGGGGTATAGACATGGGGGGAGAGTACCCGTCAAAGTCAAATCCAGAAGTCAATATCCCTATTGGTGGCATACCCGGAAGATAGCATGGAAACAACATCACGAAATCACGGACCCACCGAAACCGATCAATCGAATGGTACTGGTGTAGTGTCATCTTCAGATGTGCCAAGAAAGCTAAAATCCCTTACTAACCATTTCTTAGCACGAAGAAAGGAGGGATTATACGCATACCGGATTGGAAGTGTAGTCCACCCTCCCACACTAAGGATCTTGTCTCAGGCTGGCTAACGTCACCGTTTTAGCATTACAATCCAAGATTGCAAATGCGGAGAAAGCCACGTCATTACCCAGAATTACATCAAAATACAACATTTCTAAGAGAACCCCAACTCGACATACGTGTGCTCCCCACAAAGTTCACCAACAAGACATATATACCTTCAACTCCACAGATCACCCCACCGGAGTAGCAACACGAATAGGCGTATCAAGTAAGTCACAAATGAAATTTATATCAATAGCAAATGGGAAGATACATAAGAAAATAGTGGCTCCAGGATCAAACAATACAGAAAAGAAGGATGCAGATCACAAACAGAAGATTACCTGTGATGACCGAGCATCAGAATTCAACTCCGATATCTCCAGGAGGAAAGCATAAAAATGGGCCCTTTCATTTGTTTTCCGTTGGCCACATACCCATGTTGTGATGTAGTGTCTCCCGTTTGACCATTCACACGGCCTTTGGTGACAACCATACCTACGGCCACCACGCCCTCCAGAATAACGGCATTGACTATGACACCTATACCTATAGTATTGGGGGGGTCTAACTCGTGTTTTGGACAATTCCTCCTAAGAATCCGTCTCCCACACCAAACACATCTAGATTCACGCATGGTTCTCAGAGAAATGTTGACAAGTCTAGGTGGACCCCCAACTACAGTTGTCGGGAAGAATGGAGATGGGTTGAACTTGAGTAGTCAACCTCGGACCCCGTCCTCTTAGAGTAAGAACCATTCTTAAACTCACCCCCTTCGAAACCTCAGATCCCCTAATCTAGGTCGGTTCGTGACACCGTCCCCACTAATTCTATGTGGTCGGTACGGCACTCCGATCCCCTAAATCTACGGTGTCGGTTCGTGACACCGCACACTAATTCTATGTGTCCGGGTAATGACACTCCGATCCCCTACACTAGCGTCGTTCGTGACAACCCATCCCACCATTCTATGTGTCGGTACAGTGACACTCCGATCCCGAATCTCATTCGTATTAAATTCATCAAGCCTTCTTATACCAAGCATAGTCATAAACAAGAGATTAGGTTTTTATCAAGTTAGGGATTCAATAGCTTCCTAATGCGTGTTATCATAATCATATATAGGTAAAAAATCCACATTCCTGCATTACACACAATTAAGATAAAAGAAGACTCTTATAATACCAAACCCCAACACATTCATTCGCTATTAAGAGTTACATACGAATAGTGTAAAACCAATAACCTACTTCCACCGACGAATTGAGTCAAACAGCTATCTTATCAAAATCCTTGCTCTCCTCTTCGTCTCGCTCTCTCTATACTCGTTATCTTCTTCTTTTCTGTCTCTCTTTGGTCTGTTCTAATGTTTTATTTCAAACCCTCGTTCTTTACGCTAATTAACATATAATAAGTGTGTAAAAGCTGGCAATAATAACCCATAATTAATTAAGGTTACCTCTTAACTCCCAAGAATTAACTTATTAACATTAACCTCACCTGTATAATTAAAGCAGGAAGAATAGTCAAAAACGTCAATTAAAACGTATATAAAGGAAGAAATCACGACCAGACTGGGATTGCGCAACCTGCGACGGCCGTAGTGCCGGCGGACGTCCCAATATGCGGTCGTCGGCAGGGCCGAGAGTGGATTTCCATGAAGATTCTGTGCGGTCCGTCACACTGGTGCCGGTCCGTCACTGCCACATTTCGTTACGAATTACGACGTTTCGAGAGTCAATTTTCAGACCCAATTCGATTTTCCAAGGTTTTGAAAACGAGACCCTGCGACGGTCCGGTCGTGCCAGGACGGTTCCGTTCCGTGGGGTTGTCGCCTCAGCCTATTTTTCTAGAAATAAAATCAACTGCTCAAAACGACTAAACAGGTCGTTACAGTAACACCTTGAAAATCCAAGACTGATTGTAAAGCCTAATAGAGGTGTTATAAAGTCTACACACTATTTCTAAGTCTATTTTAGTATATATATGTCATTTAGAATATTTAAGAACCAAACGTCCGGAAAGTTGGTGCAAAGGGATGTTAGTAATCCTTATCCTTTTTGAATAAATTTTAGGAGTCCGAAATGTATGAAAATTGGTGCAAAGTAAACTAATGGTTGTTTGAAGTTTTCCATGGTTTAATCGTCCGGGTAAGACTCCCCAAGGACAAACCAAGGGATCTTGAGGAGGACCCCTGCAATTTGATGCAGCGTTGCCTGTCATGGCTCGACGAAGGAAAGATGACCCTAGGCTTTTGATGATTGGGACTCGAAGCCCCGTAAAACCAAATTTAGGATGCGGATAATTCCTTAATATGTAAGTCCTGGAATCATCGACAGAATATAGAATTGCAGGCTATGATCCATGTGCGGATTGACGGGGCGTCTATGTCAGTGCTGTACCACACTTAGAAAAGTGTAAAAAATCCCCGCCTACACCAGTCTCTAACTGAACTTACAGTTGTGCAACACGGACCATCGATGAATCAACGGTTTGTCGATCGATTTCTTATCGATGGGGTCTGCAAATTTCTGAACATTTTAAATTAAAGGAAGAATGATTAAGTTTATTTAGTCCCACTATTAGTACCCTCAACCCTCATTAAGCTATAGACAACTCTCAAAATAAACTCTCTTCCTTCTCTTTTGTTTCTCTCTCTACATGAACTCACCATTGAATGCTAGTGAGAATTAGGGTTTAGGGTCTGTAAAAGGGTGGATTATTCTAAAATTGTTTAGGACTATTAAGGTATGAGTTCTATTCACCTTTGGGATTCTTTCCTCAAAGGGTTCCTTCAAAAATAATTTCAAAAATTGAGTTTCTTATGCGGTTTCCTTAAATTTTTTTGTTTTACCCCGAAACTAATGAAGCTTATGGATTGCGTTTTATGAATTCTAGGGTATATTGGTATCTAAACATGTAATGAACTTGTTTTGGTAATATTGATGGTTTAGTCAAACTGAGAAGATGATACTCATCACTAACCCTAGTAGTGATCTTGACGATATTGTATAGTTGATCCTTCAATTGGTAGTTTTTGACTGGATTACAAATCCTAGGTTCTATTATGATTAATTAAATTACGATGAATATATTCCTATAATTCTAGTTCTGTGAGACTCTGTGATTTACGATATTAATTATAATGTGGAAATTAGCCTATGTACCTGTTCAAGTTGTATAAACGATTAAATTGTGTTGTAGAGATTCATTGACCGTTAATCTTGATATAAGTGTGTGATGATTTTACTCCCCAAGCTTAGTTGAGTTATTGTGGTGAGGGTCAGAACCTGAGGATGCATAGGAGGAGGAGACATAGATAAGCCTTTGAATTTTTATCTTTATTCCCAATTCAGATTAATTGTGCTAATATGAATTCTATTTAGAGTTTATGCCTTATACTAGGATTATAGGGGGGTTATGATGTTGAATTAATGTATCTTGATATGTTGTAAGGTTTATTAAAACTAGGGGGCTTGGTTGAAATGAAAACTATCCATGTGCCTAAATGTATGAAATGCTTGCAAGTGTTACCTCAGGATATGTTATTGAAATGAAAGGAAATATACTCCTACAATTCGTATTGATGATGATGATTGATGATGATACAAGGGGTCGATATATGTTCATAATTATGTTATGATTAATAATAATGGTTTAAAGATATCTTGTTAAAAAAAGGGACTCTAGCTTTAGAACAACGTGAAATAGATAGAGAGTGTCCCTTCCCCTATAGGGAAGGAAATCAGGAACACATACATGACTCTAGGAGATTGGGGGTGACTATAAGGTGTCTATAATAAGGTCCGGTAAATCTCCTAATTCTTGAAACTATGTGCCCTATACGAATATTTAGCTAGTGGATCACGTATTTGCTATGTTACGTGTTTTGTTTTAGTTATACCTTGGCAAGTAGTAGTCCGACTTCTTTGGTGTATGGTTTTTGGTATACCGGGATATCCACACTAGCTCATTTGTTTAGTTCAGTTCGGAACAAGATGGTTCCCAAAAAAAGGTAAAACGAAATAAAGGACTTGACCTCTAACTTGGATAAACTAACGGAATATAGGTAGTCTAGGTAGGGGTATGGGACGTTACCTAGAACCATGACACTAGCTAAACGTGAGGGGGTGGTAGGTTAGGAGGAAGCTTATAATAGATTTATGTTTTTAAATATATAATGTTTAAATATGGACCATGGAAATTGTGATAATAAACGTATTATTCATTTTGGATATGACGGGATTATACTGATAATTTATGATGCAAGTAAGTTAAATGACATGATAGTTAAAGGTCGACAATTTCCCCTGTTTGTGTGAGGAACCTGATTTAGAATTGTTATGGAAACTTGATTGTCATTCCATTGGTGATTGATATGGACGGTGAGAGTTTCTTTCTATTATGATTTGTTTAAACTCGTAGATTCTTGTGATATATCTTGAGTTAGTATTCGTAAATCTGGTTTAAGGGTATGTTTGGATATGTATTACTGTATGATAGTAATCATGTGGTGGATGGATATGACTTACTTGACTTTGCATTTAAGTCCCTATAGGGTTAAAGGCTATGTGTGATAAAAAAAATCCCTTAAGCAGGTTGGATTGGTGTATGTGGATAGAATCATACTTAGCACATAAGGAGTTACTAACCCATTTTCCCAAACAGCTTTAGGTTCAGGGCGGTGAGGTTTTTTGGAGGCAAATTATTGAAGGCTGGATTCTTCCTTTTCATCCATAGGATAGGTATGGGTCCTCCAATTGTGAAGGCAATGCCATCTTCTAGCTTTGGATTTTGTTTATGGAGCTATTAACTCTATCATACCCTTTTTATTGGAATATTGTCCCCTTTCATAGATCTATAGATGTCTATTGAATGAGTAAAGGGTATATTGTATGCCCATATGTGCGTACTCGGTTAGATGGTGTGAGATGAGACAATCATTGAATATTTCTAAATTCTTATATATGTAGTACATAAAAGTGCAGGTATTAAACCTTCTAATATGAAGGGTCGGTTATGATTTTTTGTAACCTTTTCCGAATATAAATATTTATTATTATTGTATGTAGAAGTTTATATAAACCTCAAAGTAAAGACAATGAATGTTTTAAATTTTTCCGCATTTTCAACATATGAATGTATTGACATGAAACTAAGAGGCTAGTCTTAGTCCTTCAAAAGGCCGCCGCCGCCGGTTATGTCTTGTGGGGTAAACTCGGATGTGACAAAATATGACAATAACCATAGGTACTCCAAAGCGGATAACACTTGCATACAAGAATTATATGCCATTAGGTAACATATGAGAAGGTAATCCATAACAGACAAATATCATACAAATATGTGAGTTATAGAACATGTAGCATTTATGTTTATATATCAAACCATCTTTGGAAACTTTTAGATATTCTATAGAACCACTCTCTATATTAAGGGAAAAATATTGTCTTAAGAGTTAGTTACGGGTGCGATAATTCCGCTCATATTCCTTACCCACCTTAAAGAACATAAAGTTGATTTTGCCCATATAATTTCTTCAATCTCCTTAGACTTCTTATATATATTCTACTATTGGAACTTCACTTCCCTGGTAGGTCAATATAAATAACCGAGTTAAGATAGAAAAGAAAATCCTCAATAGTTCTTTTTTGGAGTAGAAGTTTGAGGTCAACTTTGCCTTCATTACTAGATTGTTTTATATCACACTCAATGTGTGGTGCCATTTGAGGGTCAAAATATAAAATAATTAGGATATATTGGATGCACCATAAAAGATGAACACTAATCACATGGAAGTGTGAGGTACTTATAAAGTTATATCATGATTCATAAAATCATAGAATGCTCCATTTGGGCTTAACTAGATATAAGTATGGCCAATAACAATTGTTTTTTTTTTTTGAAAAATAAGTTAGGGTGATCCGACTCTTTTCTCATGCAATATAGCAAATAATAACTACTATATTATCAATTTTTCCTCTCCCTTAACTAGACTATGAAAGGAAACTTTCACATCCAATTTTTAAGGGGGGAGATCCTATGAGTACCTTCCTCATTTCGTTTCATGTTCTACACTTTTGGTGCAGGGGAGTGTTTCCAGCATTATCTTATGAGAATTATTAAAAGAATCAAAATCTTTACCAACATTTAGTGGTTGTACATTTCTTTGTATTACTTCATCTTGTTTGACGCCAAAGGAGAAATGTGATGAGTTTTCAATCTCGATCATCGCCTTCCATTGGTTGTTTGAAATTCCTTCTTACACTACTGAGGTCCTTTGTGATGGTACTTTAATAGGATAATGACTTAATGTGGTATAAGATTAATCTTTTGACAACTATGCTGCCATCCCCTTGAGTGATCATCGTTTCCTTGTATCTCTTAGCTTCAATTGGAAAATTTTCACGGCACTGGGTTATCCATTATAGCTAAAATTCTTTTGGGGTGTACCCCTTAATTAGGGAAGTATTCCCCAGTGTTTAATTTGCCACGAAATTTCTTGGAAGTTGCTCGAATTTGACAACGATTATCTGGAGATTCTTCAGCAGTTTCTCTAAAATTAACTATTTAAATTGTTATCCTTTGGAAGTTGATTTTTAAAACGGTACTTAGAGTTATGAATGTTCGACTTTTGGTGTAGAATAATTATAAGTGTCCTATGAAACTTTGTTTAATCTAATTTGATATGAGCAAATAATTTCAAGACTACTTGCAAGTTAACTTCAAAAATTCCTATTGTTCATCGCTTCATAATTTTGCAAATTCACAAAGTTCTGTGATGAATTAGAGGGTAATAATAGTTGGGCTATGCTTGAGTTGTTCAAGCTCTAATGTTGGTGTTGGTCCGCTGGCCTAAAAAGGCTGGTCGGTGGCTCACTTGCCATACCAGTCGAAATTCAACTAGCCGTTAGAGATAAAGTTGGTATGTAGTTCTAGAGAGAGAGCGTCTAGAGAAAAGTTTAGAGAGACAGAAAAAATGGGAAATGGGGAAACGATTTGTATTTTAGGCTTAGGGTTTATGGTATGGTTTCTCAGGGCCTTCGCAGCTTCTTAGGTTTATAGGTTTGAAGGTAAGGGTTAGTGTTTTGTTTGTTTTTTTGACATTTAGTATTGAGGTTAAATCCTATGGGTAAGTGTTTAATGTTTGGGGTTATATATTTGGACTAAGGATTTTTGATTTGGTCATTTTTTGGACTAGTGTTTAGGATTTAGGTTTAAGTTAGATTAGGATTAGGGTTAGGGTTTGGGTTAGGTTTTCTTTAGGTTGTAGGTTTCAGGATCTAAATTATTAGGTTTTAAAATGATATGTTAGCATTTAATCATTTGGGTTTAGAATTTGGGCTAGGGTTTACTTAATGGTTATAGTTAGGGCTTAGGGTTACGGGTTTGTTTTTTTTACTGTTTAGTGATCAGTTTAAGATAGAGTTTAATCTCACTAGTTAGTGTTATATATGGGTTTTTCATTTTACGTTTGGGGTTTAGGGTTAATGGTAGGATTACGTTTTAGGGTTTGGGGTGAGGATTTGAGTAGTAATATCTATTGTTTAGTGTTTAATATTAGGGTTTTGGTATTATAGGTTGTGGATTAAGGGTTAGGGTTCATGTTAGGGATAGGGTTAGGGTGTACCATCCGTCTTATTGGCAATTAAGTAAAATTAATTATTGATATTGGTATATTATAATGACTATAAGAAATAAAAAATTAAAAAAACGTTAATAAAAAATATATATGGTAATATTATTTTAAAAAAATATGAAATTCATGAAATATTTACTATAAAATATGTATATTGAACAAATCAAAAAGATATGGTTGTTCTCTTCTTGTGATACTGCTGGCCTCATGGTATACGTGAGAGACCATGTTCCTTATATTATCAGTGTTAGTTTAAACTAGCTGGAAAGAGTTGTAGCAAGCCATGAATGTTTCATCATGTTTATTATAAGTTTACTTCTCCAGATTTACTTAAACTAGAGATAGTAAGGTGGTAGTTAAGCTTAATTTAGAAATTTAAGTTCTAAGTTGAAGAAAAAAAACGTAATATTAATAAAATTTAATAAAATAATTGAGCTTCTTGCTTTGCTTTATTAGCTAGCTGCTGATTCACCTACTTGACTTATATGGATATTATTAAAGAGTCAAGCTTGATGGACAATATTTAGAATTGTAGTAATGGGATCACTTGAAGTCCAAAAACTATTTAATAAGAAAATAAAAAGGAAAGAAATCCCAGTAGCCAATTTCAAGGCGCAATATAGAGAAAGCCAAGTGAACGCATATAGGGGATCACTAGTTGACCTTGTGAGCTGCTTGATTGTTGCTAACAAGCAGGTGCATCACCTTGACTAATTAGTGGTTAAAAATTGATCCCAAAAAAATGAGGTTCAAGAGGATATTTTTGAGGTCAATAATGCTCCATATATATCCCATATGACCAGATAGTTTTCACTCATTTTAACAAATAATAATAAGACTTAGCTCCATCTCTCTCTCTCTCTCTCTTTTCTCTTAAAGATCAAAAAGGCAAACATAAAATTTTCTAGGGTTCTTGAAGAAACCCTCATATTTGCAAACCATGGTAAGTGAAAATTATAACAAACTTAAAAATGGATATGCTAAGTAATGCTTAATGTGTATAGAATGCCAACTATTAAACTTGGTTCACTCGGATAGGTACGAGTAGAACTAGACCTAGGAACCTTTATACATAGAAGATAACTAACTTGGGGAGTTAGTTGAATTAGGAAATGTTGGGTCGAACTATGAAAGGATGACCTATACGAAGATTTACTAAAAAGAGTCTTTACCGGACTTAAAAAGAGGAAATCTTAGATTTTGATGGTCTAAGGGTAGAAAAAGGGTTCTTTTATAAGAAAGGGTTAGATTTAGAATCCTATTACCTAAATATAGAAAATTAATTATTATTTAATAAGTTTGAGGGAAATTTTTGGGGAGAGAGGCCGATACTTGGGCTTCTTGAAGTGAAGTCTTGCTGCCCCCCCATCCATAGGTTCGATCTAGGTGGAGAAGGGATTAATAGGTTTTCATAGAAGTTGGTAAATTAATGTTAATTAATTATATATTTATGGGTAGAGCTATTGAACATAAAATAAAATCGATTTTAAGAACATTAAATAAAACCTTATTTGACTAAAATCCTAAACTAGACTCCTAAGCCTAAGAAAACTCTTCTCTCGCACGCTCATCTCTCTCTCACGTCTCTATCACTCTCATTCACGTTTCTCTGCAAAAAATACTACTAAAACAGCAGGTAAACCAAATTTCTTCAAACTTTAAGAACTCACACGATAATATAAGAAAAACAAACGTTAATCAATCACGTAGGCAAAGAGAAGGTTTTCCGTCGAGTTTTGTGTTGAACATTTTGTCTTGGACATGTGTTTGGAAGAGTTCTTTGGGCAGCAAGTCGGGGTTTGAACATCAAAAAGGTATGGGTTCTCTTCGATCTTGGTCCCTTTCCCAAGATACCCCTGAAGGTTCAGACAAATCTATTCAACGAACTAGGAATGTCCCCCGTTGCATGTCGCTATCACTAGCTCCCATTGAATCGTAGGTTGGTTATGTTTGCTTGTAGAAAAGCTAGGATGCCATCTCCAATTTAATGAAAAATGTTTTGTGGTGATTATGTGCTTATGTTTTAAAAAAAATGTATGTTTGGAATATGTAACTATGTTGATGTTCAAAACCATTGAAATACGTGTGTATGTGTTGTGTTGCGTAGCTAGTGTTCATGGTTTAGAAACTTGAACGGCATGATAGTTCTTTATATCGAATGTACAACATATGAGGTAAAGTGAGTTCAGTGAGTCCAAAGGGGATGATTTGAATTAATCTCTTGTGTAAACGAATCCATGAAAACCAACCTAAAAACGTTCTAAAGGCACAAACGATATTCCCTATTACCTAAGGTGTAAACCTGATGAAAGGAATGTAAAAAGTTAAAAACAAATTTACCTTTAGTGGATGAATTTGTTCAGCAAAGAAGTTCAAAAAAGTAAAAAAAAAGGAATCAAAACAAGTGGGTCATGGAGGAGTGAAATCATGACATCCCATGTTAAAAAATATGAAAATATAAATAAGTAAAACGAAATAGTGGGTGAAGGGTATTCCAAACCATGGTATTGGCTTTAGAAACTATACCTTTAAAGAAAAAAACTAAAGGGGGAGGGTTTGTGGGAATTGAATGGTGCGACCTCTTAAGCAGAATAAAAAGGTGAATAAAAAGAAAAACTAAGGGAGGAGGCGTGTGTGAATCGAACCCCGAATCCTTAGGTAGATTTAAAGGTGAGAATAAAAAGAAAGAAATAAACGAGGCCGAGGCGTGGGGGAATGGGAACCTACGAACACTTAGGAGATGGGGGGGTTTTAAGGAGGATAATAAATAAAAAATAAAGAGAGTTGTGGGGGTTTAATCCAGAACTCATATCACTAGAAAAGGACAAGGAGACTGATTTAAAAAAACACATGAAAACATAAAAGGGGTTGTGGGGGTTTGAGCCCACAAACCCCTCGGCCAAGTAGAGGTAATTAAAGGAGAAAAAAGAAAGAGGAAAGTTCGATGTTGGGATCAATCAAGAGTCCTAATTTCATGTTGGACCAAAATACAAAAATGAAAACAAACGGAAGTGTTGTCTAAGGGATTCGAAATTGTTTCCCGACAAATTCCATTTAGATGCTAAAAGTCTTACGTGAAATAAATATTCAAGATTAATGCTTCTACTAGTAAAGACATCGAGATCATGCACATTACATACAAGAGGCATAAGTCTTGTACTATATAATCTTAGGAAGATATGAATCACTTAAGCGAACTGTGAATGAAATCTCATAGCTTGTATTCATAGACCTATAAGTCTAACATATGTTTAAAAATAAGTGAACGTAAGATGTATGTAATGAAATGATGTAACACAAGAAGGGTTAAGTACGAGTGTAAAGCACACTAAATGGCCAAGTGCATCGGCATGCGATGAAATGATTATTATGTAGTGAAATTATGAAACACTATAAGTGTTAAGTAAGAGTGTGAAATGCACAAATGGCCAAGTGCATTGGCATATGATGAAATGAACTCACGTAAAAAGGGGTGAGTAATTATGAAGATCAAATATGATAATGTTAATCGATTGTTCTTGGGTTTATTAAGGGTATTTTGGGTATTTTAATTAACTATATAAAGGGTAAGCACCTTAAAGTCTTCATTCTTCCAAATTGAAAACCCCAAATCCCTTAAGAAATCCCAAAGACTCCCATTGAAGTCCAAATTAAAGAAATAGATTGGAAGTGACGTTTTTAGTGGAGTTTTTTCATAAAAGTAAATAATTATCATTCTTGAGGTATGTATTTTGATCCTGGAAATTTTTCTCAGCGGGACCAACTGTCAAGAGTTTTTTCAAAGTTTCTAAAGTGAAAGGTCCAATTACGGATTCTTAAAGGGTTCTTGCATAAATGATTTCTAAAAATTGAATTATGATCTAATTTATCTCTATTGATGACGTAGTTTGACTACGTATTAAGTTACTGAGGTTAAAGCTAATGATTCAGAAATGTTATGTAGTTTCTAGGGACGTCTAATGAGATAAAAATTGGATTCATAGCTATCAATTGAATCTTATTGTTAAAACTAGATTGAATTGATGTAGATTCATGAGTTTTATGGTTATTGCTGAAATTAGTGTTAATGCCCATGGGTCAGGGACTTGTTGATGTGCATCAGTTGATTGGTCATGAATTGATGTTGGGATTAGATTGATGAAGGTATGTTTCCCTTTCATTGATATTTAAACTTCATTTTATTTTGAGCTTGTATTTGCCGCTATGGTGCGCGGTTAGTCTAAGCTATTATGATGTTCTGTTTTAGGAAGAAAAACTAAACAAGAATGAGTTATTAATTTAGCATTTGTGACCCACAAAGAAAGATGAGCGCAACTAAATAAATGAAATATTATTATTTAAAATCAGTTGGATAAAATGTACCTTTCTATAACATCTGCACAGGAGAAATTAGAGTCATTTCAAAAAAACCCCCAAAAGTACTTTTTTTTTATTCTTCCATTGTAGGCATTCTTTCAAAGATTAGATTTTGTTCATGAGTAACCGATTTGGAATGCATTGTAAAATCTCCTTATTGATTCTGTTGTTATTACCAGTAAGGATGTTTTGAAAATAATTGCATGCTTTTATAGCAATATCATCATTCCCATGTACCCAATCTCCTAACTCTATTAATATTTTATGCATAAGCATTCTTCTCCTTTTCCGTCTTAAAATCAAAATACTTAGACCTTGTGTCACCTTCTTTTAGCCAATGAATATGGATTTTTTGTTTTAACATGGAATATTCAATTTTCTTTGAATGCCTTAATATCTGCGTAATGCTATGCAATTTATTCCATATTGTCTTAGTATAACATTAATCTAGATTATACTGAACCTTTCTTAACAAATCCCACCTCATTAGTTAATTTTTTTTGCAAACAAAGTCTCCAAAAATCATTCCTTGACAAAACACTTAAAGCATTAGCTAATCTTTTCATTTTAGTTTGAAAAATCCACGTAGGGTTACCAATTGATTTTCTTTTTCAGCAGCTTTAAACAGTAACAAAAAATAAGAATTGTCAGTCCAATAATTAAGGAATTTAAAGTATTTGATTACATGTTTTAATCTTATACGACAATGGTCTGATCCAAATGATGGGAAATGAATGATAGTAGTTTGGCGGATTTTATCTAATCACTTCTCATTTACCAAATCCCTATCTAATCTTTACCTAATTCAATCCCCTTTCTCTCTTTGATTACACCAAGTAAAAGGATGGACATTATATCCTATATCCACTAATCCACATTCTTCAATAATACTAATAAACTCAAAACTCTAGTTCATGTTATATTATTCCCTACCTCCTTATTTTTCAATAGTAGATGAGATAACATTAAAATTACCAATCACACACCAAGGCCAAGTAGTATCAGAATAATGCAACGACCTATCCCATAAGGGTCTTCTTAAGTAATATTTACATTTAGAATACACATAAGTTACAGGAAACATATTTGCATAATCTAAATGATTGATTTCACAAGTAATGTGTTTATCATGCACTTCCACCACTTTACATTTTACATCACAAGTTTAAACAGCCAAATTTTATTATTGACATTCCAATAAGCATGATCCATTTATAAATGACACATAATTGATTTAATCTATGAATGATTTGCAAAAGGTTCCAACACAGAAATCATAGAAAAAATATGCTATTTTTTAAGGTTTTCTAGTCTTTCAAACGCACCAAGAGTATTTATACTCCTAGCATTCAAAAATATGTCTTGAATAATCAAACACCTCTACTCCTAGAACTACTATGTGGTCTGTTAAAATATAAATTTTAGTTTTCCTAGAATCTTTTCTACCCCTATGAGAAAATCCATGCTTTCTAGTAACTTCCTACACTTACTAAGGACTGTTACTGTTTAGCAAAGGTCCCCTTTGAGGTTATTGATCTGTTTTTGTTTCTTTGTTAGAATCGACACCCTCCTATAATGATTGAGTATCTTCGTCATACTCTCCCTCGGAATTGGGTGCACCATACTTAGCAAAGTCATCATCCTTTTCTATCTCAAAAAAATCATGACCTTTTTGTTTGAGTTGTTTTTTCTGAATTGCTTCTCTTTTCTTTATGCTTAGTATCAATTGTGATTTATTGTTAGTAGGTTCATCAGGTTTTTTATTGTCTTCAATGTTAATGTGTTGACACCATCAACATCATTCACTTGATCCATCATTCCTTTCCCTTTGGATAACCTGAGCTCACTGTATCTTTTCTCTTTACCAATTCCAACCTCACCTCCGTAAGCTACACCAACATTTCCAATTTTACATTTATAATGGTTGTAGGGGTAGAGATCATTGAGTAAATAACTGAGTTGATTGCATCAGATATTGGAAAAAAGGATTATATTACGTTGTCGGTTCACATCCCTCTTTAAATCATGAGCTGTCCCTAATTGTGGTCAGAACCTTATTCCTATTAGTATTCATTCTTTCCATCAGTACATGTATCTGCTATTGATGTCGATTTGTAAAACCACTTGAAGTATGAGTAGTATGCCTCTCCAAGGATGTTTAATATCTATGATTTAGTATTTAATGTTAAGGTTTTTGAATGTTAGGCATAGGTGTTCAGGTTTATGGTATATGACCAGTGTTAGGGTTAAGGATAGGGTTAAGGTTAGTGTTAGTGTTAGGGTTAGGGTTTTTGATTTTATTAGGGGTTTTTTTTGTTTAGGATTTGAGGTTTAATATCAATGGATTAGTATTTAATGTTTGGGTTTTAGTATTATGGGCATGGGGTTTCGGGTTTATGGTAGGGCTATGGTTAGGGTTAATGTTAGGGTTACGGTTAGAGTTTATGTTGTTTTTAGGTTTTAGGGTTTGGGGTTAAGGATTTGAGTTGTAATACCTATGGTTTAGTGTTTAATATTAGTGTTTTGGTATTTTTTTATTTGAGTTTAGAGTTTAAGATTTAGGGTTAGGGTCAAAATTAGGGTTAGGGTTTAGGTATGACTACTGGTTTCAGGTTTAGGGGTTTTTAAGATTTGCTTAAAAATCGCGATGGTGTTTAAGGTTGGTTTTTGAATTTGGGAATTTTTTAAAATACCCTTGGTGGAGGTGAGGGGCCGGAGCCACACACCCCCGGGTATTAACATTAATAAATGAAATAAAATACAGAGAGGGGAATATAAACCTAACCTCTCGATCCTATCATGGTTCAGAATGAACTTTCCAAAAAAGGAAGTCAATTCCTCCCTTTACAATAAAGGTGAACCCAAAAAATACTAGGCACCTAGAAGAAAGGACTCCCCTCATACATAGTATCTAGGGAGACATAATTAATGGTGACTCTCCCTTTACATTTTGAAAAATTAAAACCTATTATAACCTAGGCACGGGAAAGCTATATATTAACTTATAAACAAGTAAAAAGGAACCGTAAGCTCAAAGGGGGGTTACTAATATCTGATAATTTTCCTTCTAAAATTAGGCATTTCGAAGAGGTCAAGGTGATAATAAGCTTTTGCTTTTTTGGGTAGTTGTTGATGGCTGAAGTAGATTTGAGGAGTACTTGTTTTGTGTCTGTACTAGGAAAGTGCATCAGCCATCCAATTAGCCTCACTAAACACATGTATGCATTTAAAATTTTGGGTTTGTGTGATGAGCTTCTATAATCTTCCTAACTCTATTATGTTGCTCCATTGAGGGGTTGCTTTCTGTAGTATCCAGTGTACCACAAATTGAGAGTACATTTCCAAACTATGTTTCTATATCCAAGTTCTAATTCCCATGTTAAACAAAAAATGGCTGCTTTAATTTCTTTTTTGTTGTTGGTGCCTTTTCTTAGTGGATTTGTGAATTCCATCAGAGATTGCCATATGGATATAAGTACATACACCTCAAGGCATAACCACCTCCCTCACCTCGACACTCTCCATACGTAATTCTCATCACTCCACCTCATTTCTCCTTTGGGGAGTACCAATAGCCTTCCGCCCTTGCTTTCAACGCACCAACCTGGCATGCGCGTTTCAAATGCATACCTTCGTAGGAACTTCTATGTTCACCTATCCACGTTTTGGGGATTTATTATCACGGTTACCATGTTTACGATAGTGTTATGAATACATCTTTCGCAATTTTGGAGTAATGCTATCCATTTGGCCGGTCACTTTATTTTGGGGGAAAGTAGTGGTCAGTAAGTTTTAATTGTCCTTGTAAACTGAGTATTTAACCCAATATATGTGTGGTTGTTGTGCCCCATATTGCATAAACATCGGTTTTCCACAGGTTAAGCAAATGAAAGTGAGGGTGGCCCTACGAACAGGCTTATGGGCTGCATTTGTTGCTTTTTTGTACTTGAAAAATCCACATTGTTGATCAGCTGCTGCAATAAGGTGTGATCTATTTGTACTCCTACGTTGATTTCAAAGCTTTCCCACACCTTGGATACAAATTTTCCAGCATTAAAGGTATGCTCTATGATGTCCGTTCCTTTCCTGTTATAATAACAAAAACAATGAGTTAGCTCAATGCCAAAGTTACTCAGCTTGTTAATAGTACGGAGTTTACCCCTTAAGGTTCTCCAAAGTAAAAAGGAAGATTTAAAAGGTATTTTTTTTGCCATTAAGAAGAATTGAATTGATTTTCGGTTAACTTTTTTCTGATCTCTTCCCAAGTAGAAGAATAATTGAAGGTTCCATTACTTTTGAGTGTCCACACAGCTTGATCTTGCATGTAGTGCTGTGGAGAAATCTCTGTTGCTATTATTTTGTCAAAATGACTAGTAGGAGCCTGTTCAAACAAATTGTCAAGTTGCATTTTCCTTCTTCCCAAAACTAATCCACAATGATGTTGTTAATTCTATGACTATTTGTAGAAAATTGTTCCAATGGTCCAATGCCAAACTAATTGTCCCTCAAAAATCAACAGTTCCCTTCTTGAATCTTCCATTGGATATGTTGCTCAACTAGGTGTGTGTTCATCAACATGTATTTCCAAGTCAATGAGTCACAATTATCCCATTTTTGGCACACAGGATTGGATCTTTGACAGTATTTTGCTCGCAAAAATTCACCCCAAAGGGTTTGTTTAGTTCTAAAAATCCACTACTGCTGATACTGAAAGCCAAAGAAAAGAGTCGGTCAAGTTCCGCTGAAGGAAAAAAGCACAAAAACAACAAAAGAAAAAAAAAAAATTAAAAAAAACAAAAAACAAAAAAAACATAAAAAACAAACCCCAAAATAAACAAAAAAAAAATAACATAAAAAAAAAAAAAACAAAAAAAAAAAAAAAAACCAAAAAACAACAAAAAAAAATAAACAACAAAAACAAAAAAAAAAAAAAAAGAAAAAAAAAAAAAAAAAAAACAAAACAAAAAAAAAAAAAAAAAAAACACAAAATCAATATAAAAAACAAAAAAAAACAAAAAAAGAAAAAAAAAAAAAAAAAAAAAAACAAAATAAAAAAATAAAGAAAAAAAAAAAAAAAACCAAAAAAAAAAAAAAAAAAACAAAAAAATAAAAAAAAAAAAAAAAAAAAAAACAAAAAAAAAAAAAAAAAAAAAAAAAAAAAAAAAAAAAAAAAAAAAAAAAAATGCTATGAACCATACGATAGGTTTTTTGGGTTTTCCATTCCTGTAACCACAAAAAACTTTGTTAACAATGACAGAGAAATAGATATTCCTAGGCCTACCAACACATAAAGGGCAACCTAGGTATGTGAGAGGGCCCTGATTGTTCTGAATTATATGAGTCTTTTTATTTTGTGTCTTGTGCTATTAAATTCATTTGAGTGCAACATAAAATGACTCTTGTCTTCATTGATAAGTTGCTCTGAAGAATTTTCATACTCCTTCAGAGTATGCATTAAGATTTTCAAAGAATTGCATCTTCAATAAGTAAACAATATTATATCATCTGGAAAACTTAGATGATTCAGTTGAGGCTTCCTTATTTCAATGAAGAATCGATGATAAACAGGGTGACTGTGTATATTGTTGAGGCACCATGATAGGACTTCTGCACCTAAAAAAATAGGGCAGGTGATAGAGTGTCACCTTGCTTAACTCCTCTAGTGGAATGGAAGAAGCCATATCTCTTGCCATTGAATATTGTTGAGTACCAGTTATCATCCATGATTATCCATACCATATCGATGAAGACTTAAGCAAAACCCATTTTTCTAAGAAACAGACAGGTATAATACCGTGAAACCCTTTCATAAGTTTTTGTCATGTCTAGTTTTATAATGATATTGCTATTAATACAGGGTATTTTAATTTGGTTAATTATTTCCTTCGCTAATGTTTTCAGAAATACATCTACCTTTAAAAAAACCAGATTGGTTAGGAGAAATAATGGAAGGAAGGGTAGGGCTAACTCTACTGCTCACTAGCTAAGAAATAATCTTTTTAGTGAAGTTGTTAAGACTTATAGGTCTGAATTCAAATAATTTTTTAGGATAACTTACTTAAGGCAGTAATACAATGCAAGAGCTAGAGAAGTATTTAGGAATCATTTGGCCACCGTAATAGGCCTGAATAACTCCCATCACTTTTGAAAGAAGTATCAATTATGCAAAATAAAACCATCTTTAGAATAAGGATTCATTGAAAAAACCACATTCTTGTGCTCATCCATGCATGTCATATCAGTGAGTTTAATATTTTGCTCATCCTTGGAATGCATTCCAAACAATTTTCATTAATAGGATTATCATTTCCTCTAAAGAGCTCTTTGAAATAAATACAAGCTGCCAAAGCTATATTCTCCTCACCTTGTATCCAGTTCCCACATTCAGTTGTAATTTTGTGGATAAAGAGTTTCCTTCTTTTCCTCTTATAATTCAGTGGATGTATATAGAATTAGTATCCCCTTCTTGAAACTATTGCAGTTGGTTTTTTTGTTTCAAAATAGAATCTTCCAGCTTGAGGAACTTAATGAATTATGCATTCAGCTCATGAAGGTTTGTTTAGTGGGAGTCAATACTGTGAAGGATGCATTTTTCTTCAGCAGTGTGGATCTGTTCCTCATACATCTTGACATTGTGGAAGATTTCACGAAATTTCTTCTTGGACCAAGCAATAAGGGTACTAGACATCCTTTAATGTTTTTGGTGAAATTTCCACATAGTATTACTTTCCAACTCCTTATTACAGCAAGTTGCCACAATTTCCATGCCAAAGGATTGTCAACCAAGAAATTAAGGAATCTGAAGTACCTAATATGATCATTTTCTTTTGAAGCCATTTCCATTAGGAGTGCTGTAGTTGATTTGACCTGTAGCTTGATAACGGGGATGCTAGGGTTTGAGGAATCCCGCTTAACCAAGAATCAGGTTATCCAAAAAGCCCTATCAATTCTGCCAAATATGTTGATAATACCCTTTTTGGTACAAGTGAAATTATGACCACTGAAGCCAATGTCCTTAAGGCCAAAGGCTTCAATGATTGCATACGCAATTCAATGTGGTTCCTATATTTCACTAAGTATCACTCCCAATTTTTTTTATTCCAATTATTATAACATTGAAGTTACCTACAAAACACCAAATCATGGACACTATAACATATTTTGCTTTATTTCGCAGGTTATTTTCTGTTCATCTATACCTAAGATACTACAGTCAATATCACTACTCCAAAAAATCAAGATTTTTCCTTTACAATTACTAGTAGCATTCTCCATATTTAATTAAATTTTAAAATTTTATTTATGTAAACTATCTGAGAAAGGTTCTAAAATATTGATAATGGACAATTCATGAATTTCCTCAACATTTTGAGCCATTGTAACACCTCTTTAGTGTTTATTCCTCTTATATTCCATATGATTGTACTAATCATTGGGAATATCTAGAGGAGAATAACCTAGTGTTTGGTCTGCCCCGGCAGTGATACGCATGCCTCCTTTTTGTGAAAAATGTTGTCTGTGCAATTTCTTGTAGATAGTCCTTGACTTTGGGTTACCTATTTTATCTCATCTTCTATATATTAGACATTAGAAGGACTAAAAGCCTTAATGAAAGGTTCACTAGTATCCTCATTATCATCCAGATCATACAGGGATTGGTTGTCCCTGTCTACCTCATCTTCAGAATTCACCATAACATACTCATCTATCAAATAAACAATATCTACTTGAGAAATTTTTTTTTTCTTTTCAGGTGGTTGAATTGTTGAGGGAGGGTCTTTCCTCATCTTGTATAGGATGAGTGTGCATCCTTTTGTTTCTATTGGCCCGTTGTTTCATGTTTCCTCCACTTTTGCCTGTTCCTGCTCATACTCATTTTCTTCTTGTTTACTGTGCCTCCTTTAAGTTGCATCCCTCTTTTGTTTACTAGGCTTATTTTTGCTTTTAGGAGTTATTTCATGAGTATTAGCATCTAATGAGTTCCTTTTTCCTTTTCCATAGGGAAATTTTTATGGTTTCATTGTTGATTCTCTTTTGTTGTTTTCCTTGTTTTTCTGTCCTTATGTGACATGTTATTCCCAATTTGAACATGTTTTTGCCTTTGTTGTTGTTCCAGCTGTTGTTGTTTATAATTGGACTTATCATTGTCTCTATAGTATTGACTATGGTCAATGTTCAACACCTCATGCAGACCATGAGGCAAACTCCCCCCTTTGGTTAACCTTTCTTGTAAGTTAGTGGTTTTCTCATGATTTCCCCCATCCATCCCTCCTTCAGCTCCATTAATCACATTCAAGACATTATCATTTTGAATAATAGAATCACGGTGTATAGATATGATACCTTAGCCATTGAGAAAGGGAGTGTTATCTGAAGTTCCTTTAGTACAGGTAGTATTGTATGTGTTCTCCTGGGAAACTGTCTTGGTCCTGCCTATAGTATGTTCTTTTTCTGCTTCCTTGTTTCCCTGCATGCTAAAGTTAATGAAAAAATTGCTTTGAAAAGTAGAAGGGTTAACTGTTTGTTGATTGCAGTAGGGAGATGTTCAATGGTCCATCTCCTTTGTGCCTGTATTGGTTTCCTGACTGTCTTTGGAGCTCTGTGTTGTTTCTACATGGTATTTTTTCTTCTTTTTTTCTGCCATTCCTCAACTCTCTGTTGGTCTTCTTGTTTCTACTTCCCCCTTTCATTGATATGTTGTTGTTGTCTATCTTTATTATGTTTGTTCTTTGTCTACTGATACTCTTTCCTTTTTTGAATTTTTTGTTCCCTACTTTTTTCCCTTTTCTCTTATTCTTTTTCCTTTCTTTGTCTATACTCTTCATCCCTTCTTTTGTTTTTGCAATCATCTATATCATGGCCTTTGTGTTTGCAATTTTCACAATACGGTGGATTGTTTCATATTCCACAAATTGCCACATTCCTATTGTATCATCCTCATAGTGAAGACCAACCCATACATGCCTAGTCCTAGGCTTAGTCAAATCAATTTGAATTTTGACTTAGCTATCCCTACTGTAGATCTTTAATTGAGGCACTATCTAAATAAAGAACTTTTCCTATAGACTCCAATAGAGGAATAAGGAAAGGTTTTTTGAAGCAGTGCCAAGGTAATCCAAGTAGAAGAATCCATATATGAACTATAGGAGTTTCTTCTTCCGGAGTAAAGAAAGGTGTCCAAGCTTGTATTTTTATCAATTTCCCTCAATCGTAATTCTTTGTTGAGTTTAAATAGTGTTATAGTCTAAATCATTTTGCAGCAGATTTTTTTTCAAAATTAAATATTCATAGGTCATGTAATGCTCCCCTCCATCCCCCCCCCCACCCCCCCCCACTCAGTTGATTATGTTGAATGAATTATCCGGATAAGCTCATCTTTGGCGTGGTGTTACTAAGTTCCAGACTAGAGTACGGATCCATGTTTAAAATATGCATGTAGTCTTGCATGTCAAATATTACAGCAGGCTGTCCCTGTTTTGTAGTCTGTCAGGGGGTAGTTCTTAGTGCAATTTTGTTATTTTGAGCAGCATGTATATTCCTTAGCCTTACTTCTAAAGTCTGAACAAAAGTGTAAGAAGCAAGTTTAGGTACCCTGTCCTAGTTGTTGTTCATAGCTCCTTTAGAATTGTTTGGCTTAGTCATTTTTTGGTAAGGAACATGTTGGGTGTTATTTAGAACTGAAGGAGCTTTCTTATCATAGTATCTAGAGATTTTTGGGAAATAACTATGGTATCTATTTTGATTACTACTTCCTCCCATAGTATTATGTTGAGTCTTTTCAAGATCATCCTCCCCTTTCTATGATTTTTATCATTTTGTGTCATCACTTTATTAATTAAACCCATTTATCCTAGATCAACAGAGTCATAAGATAATTTTCTCATGGCATTCTCATGTACATGGCCAACATTGTCAATTTTTTGAACTTGATTGTGCATATAGTTGGGTGAGGTATACTTACCTGATTGTTGTTCCTTTCATTTTACTCATTGAACTCTTGTTATTGTCCCTTCCTATGATCAGAATTAGTTCTTTCATTATAGTTAATTATCTTACCTTCCTGCGATTGTTCCTTCTTACTTGTTGTAATAGCTATCAGCTTTACTCTAAATGAGAAATCGTCAGTGTTCTCCTCGCATTGTTGCATTCTACACATTTATGCATAGTTTTATTACGGTTATAATCTTGATCTAAATGATTAGATGTATTCGTAATATAAGGAACCTATACATCAACCTCTAGTCTATCCTCCTTCCCGTTAACATGTTTAGTACGAACGTCATTTTGGCTAACATATTTCAGGTCGCCGGCGACTGGCCATTCTTGGAGGTTGAAATTTCTGTGAGGTTAACATATCTCCAAGGAAAATAAACACCAGTAGTTGTTTCACTTTGAAACACTTGAAAAGTTGTTCGATTTTGAGATAAAAAACTTTGAGAGTGAGGTGCGACTTCCCCAACATTCGCCATTTTCGTTCTCTCCATTGACACGGTAGAATTTCTTCCTTTTAGAGTATGTTGCAGCTCTAGCCTCACAGAATTATTCTTTGTATCATTGTAGGATTGATTCCACCTAATGTCTTCCAATGAAATATTTTCATAATCCCCTACTATTTAACTCTTGGAACTCACGCTCGTCGCTTCATTCAATTGCGAGTTCCCACAGTTTTGAGGTGAATTAGCAGTTTTTTTTATTTTGATTGTCTTATTTTAGCGTTCCTATTGGAGCTGCTACAGCGATCGATGGGATGCCACGGTGTCTCATGCGCCATCTGCTTCTGGCTGAAATAGCAGTTTGGAGTTAGCCGTTAGAATTTCAGAGAGCGTATATTAGAGTGAGAATTTTTAGAGAGAGAAAAATAGGGAATTAGGAGCGGCGGAGGTGGAATTGTAGGCTGGGGGTTGGGGTTGATGGTGTTGGGGTTAGAGTAGGGTTTAGTTATATTGGTTTTAGGGTGGAGGTTTGGATTGGGATTTGAAATCTATGGGTTAGTGTTAAGTTTGAGTTTTCGTGTTGGTTTTTGTATATGGATTGGTTATTTTTTTACGTTTAGATTGTAGGGTTTAGGGTTTGGTTAGGGTTAGGAAGGGTTAGGGTTAGGGTTGGTTAGGAGATACAATTTAGGAATATGGTAATGGTTTTTGTTGTGGGTGTTTTAGGTTTTAGGTTTGGCATTTTTCGTTAAAATCTAAGGTTTAGTGTTTAATGTTTTAGTTTTGGAATTTTGGGATTAGGGTTTTGGGTTAAGGGTATGAGGTTAGGATTTGGGTTAAGGTTAGGGTAAGAGTTTATGTTTTTTTTTTTAGGTTTTAGGGTTTTGTGGTTTAGGATTTGAGGTTTAAAATCTATGGCTAAGTGTTTAATGTTTGGATTTTCATAATTTTTGCTTAGGTTTTTTTTAAACATTTTTTTTGGAATAAGGGTTAAGGGTTTAGGGTTAGGGTTAGGATTAAGTTTAGGTTGTATGTTTTTTTTAGGTTTTACTGTTCATGGTGTAGCATATGAGTTTTAATATCTATGATTTAGTATTAATTTTTGGGTTTTGGTATTTTGGACTTAGGTTTTTGGGTTTATGGTTTGGGGTTCGGGTTAGGGTTAACCTAAATTATAGTACCGGCTTGAACATCAGGAGAAACTTTGTTGGCCTCTCATCCTCGAGCTGCAATAGTAGGACAATCTCTAACCTTGTGATCATCCTTCCCACAAACTAAGAACCCAACTAGTTTTACGTATATACACTTCAAGTGTGGTTCACACAAGCTAGTACAAGTACGGCTTAACCAATGGGAACTACCCCCTCTCTCATAGTATATTTAGAAAAGCAGTAGAAACCATTTTGCTTTGGAGCCTCTTCTTATTTGAGGGTTGAAGTTGCTCATCGTTCTTTCCCCCTCTGCATTTCTACTTATACTCCCAATTATACATTTTCAATACAATTGAGCATATACCAAAGCCTAGATAGACGTGCATATCACCAGGATGTCAGGGTTGTACGAAAACTCTTCCGTCCGCATATGAGAAACAGTGGTCAAAACCTACTCATATCATTCCCGATTAGACACCAAGATTGAAGCGGCGATAACATAGGACAATAGAAAACTTAAGGAAACTCCTCAACATAATTGTTACGTTCTAAGGGTCAAAATTTACTCTATATTGACCTCCCTCATATCATGGGGAAAGTAACCTTTCTAAGCATGCTTCTAAACTAGTTCCGACCTACTATGGGACTTATCAACCGGCCCCCCTACTAGCGTTCTTAGTAAACAATATCTGAGGCAACATTTTTAATTGATTAAGAATCTTAACTGAAGCTTCTCCCTGAGAAGTACTACCATTGCATGCCACCAATATTATACACCTCAGCCCAAGATGGAGTGGGGGATATTCTCCACCTTTAAAACCAAAGAAGATAGGAGGATTTATCCGCACAAAGTACCTCAATCTAGAGGTCATAGTACTCTCCATAGAATTCACCTTAGGTCAAATGTCTCTATTCACTTAAGTTGTCATAGCTCGGGCTAGGGTAAGAAGAGACTATCTAGTCTCCCCATTAGCCATAACCGCGGGAACCACAGAAACCTCATTTCCTTATTCCACAATATGGACTTGAGAACCTTGAACACTTTAAGGAACTTGCACACCTTGTATTACTTGTCCACCTCGGGGAGGAAGTCCCTCATTCACATCATTCTCCTCAACCCTCCTAGTCGGTGTCCTCCTCATATTCATCTTCTAAGAAACACAAAGAAATCCATAAGAAAACGACACTTATAAATTTTAATCTCTAGGGCACGACATAGGAGAAGAAAAGAAGTGAAATTATATCGTTCTATAGCCTCTTGCCCATAGGTGTATCGCAAATCACAACGATTGTCAAGACTCTACTAGACATGGATTTTTGGGATTTTATGAGTTCTAATAAAACTTTCGTCACCTTATGCTTTGATACCGAGTTCGTTATGACCCTAGAGTAGCCCCAAAAGATAGGGCATTGTTGAATAAAAATACGGCGTACTCGACCTCTCGGAGGTCTTATACAAGCACTTTGTATCATTCATTGCATACATGCATGGTATCTCTTTTATAGAATAACATAATGAAAGGCTAAGTCTCATAGTTGCCATTTTTGGTACATTAATATATTGGGACACGTCCTGTACTTCATCGTATTGAAAATAGCTATGTCTATTACAATAATATAAATAAGGAAATCTAAACATCAAGATGTCCTCAAATCTACTGAGGACATACCAACTCTATACTTGAATGAACACTAATCCAAACTTCTAGTTCGAGTCTCATTTCAAATGTCACCTACAACTTTGGATACATACAAAATGTATTGAATTAGCACTAACACTTGTACTAAGTATGACATAATGAAAAAAATCATGATAAACAGACTATTGTATGAAACATCTTGTTTTTGAGTAAATCCTCATAGTATAAGTATAAGAACAAATTTAACAGCTTAGAAACATATAAGATATAACATTAGCATTTACCCAATATTGAAAAATGTTATAGTGACCTCTTTTAGCTTGCAACCCTCTAACCAATAGTTATCTTAAGACTCACTTAAGTGAGACACAAAACAGAACGCCCATACACCATCTATAAGTACACCTAAATGATTCTTAACACTACCTAAAATAAGATCATTCCCACTTTATTTGTTGAACTCCCTAACCTATAATTACTCTTAGACTCCCTTATGTAAGATATGAAGTGACCGCCCATAAACCCTCTTCAATCCTACCTAAGCAATACTTAAAGCTACTCTAGATAAGTACTTTTTCATTAACATCCTTACTAAAGTAATTAAGTCATTTAGAAAACATTCATCACTTATGGACATTCACGTAATAGTCATTAAGAAAATCTATGGCACTCAGACACTAACATCTTCAAGGCCTATCAGATATCCCATGTAGGCCAATGGTTAACAAATATCAAGGACTTTTATCCCCTGTAGTCTCATTCTCAAGTAGAGATACATTGTACACTACTCTGCTTCTTATGTAAAGGTACAAACCATAACATATTAACTTAGTGTTAGCCTTTGTTCTAATAGTGTAAGTTCATTAAAAAAGGGCATATGAAAAGGTATGATCTCTTAGTCATTACCTAGTCATAATTCACCTACCATAGATGGGTCCACTAGGGCTGCGACTCAATGGTCTAATAAGGATAGCTCATTCTTAACCTTCTTTCTTTATAGAAGGTTCCACATATTAGTCATGATTTAAAGGGAACTATCTTAGTTCTAACGATACTAGACTTCCATTCAACATTAATACGTACACATACAAGAAAAATGTGCATGAGCCTACTAAGTCAAGATGTTCATTGATAATGTAAATGTTTCAAGTAAGGGACACAAGTCTACCAAGATAAGACACACAAATCTTCACTTATAGCATATCATTCTATAAGCACATAGGCATAACAAATATTATCTATAGGTTACCCTATTCACTACCATAATATCATAAATATAAACATCATAAGACTTACATAATCTAGTAGAAGAACTCATCCATCAGCTCTAATACTACGCATACAAGGACATAGTCGTTGTGTAACATGATCACCGAACATCATAAATGCAAGAAGACATACTATTAACTTAATCATATATAGATAGATATGATCACAATTCACATAGTTCAATGATAAAAATCATCAATATATATCAAGTATTTGCCTACAAGTCCATGATCATTATACTACATAAAGTAACGCCAACAAGACCATATAATTCACAAGTAAAACACATAAAACCGCCACCATAAGTGGACCATACCAATCACAACGTAGTTCAAGAACTTCATTACATAAAATAAAGAGAATTAGGGTAGCGTACCACCAATCCATTATCACCACTTCGATCCATATCTAAATCATCCATTACAATACCAATAGGCCCTTACCTATTACCATTTGCATCAATTCAATACACAAATCACAATACTCAGTTATATAAATAAATTCAATATAGATTTATCAATCTAAGACATCATATGCATCAATTCAATAAAACACTTACATCATTCAATAGCCCATAGAAAACTACACTAGAATTCATAAGCATTGAGACAAGATCACTTAACCCAGAAAATAGTAAAAATAAGGATTGCATGGTTTGTATGGGTTCATAGGAATTATATCCTTAAAATATTTCACTAACATTAATTCAATCCTAAAATATTTGTTTAAAAGCTTTTATGGTAGAACCCATGGCTAGATTATGAAACTAGACAATTCATGTTTTTGATCATCTTTGAAAATAACTAGAATTTACTACTTGAAGTAAAAGATTTCAAGGATTAATAACCATATCTTTATTGTGATGAAAATCCCACAAGATTAATTGATAAAAACATGCAAAATCTATCTTTTTCCTTAGAGCTTCAAAGCTACAACAATAAAGGTTTGGAGAGAGTGAATGGAGAGGTTTTGTATTGAGTTGAGGGGTTTTCTTAGATTGATAAGTTTAGGGGTTTTAACAGGTGCTATACCCGTCCATAATGCACCCCTAAATTACTAAAAATACCCCTAAATTTATTGGACAAATTAACCAACTCAAATTTGACTTAAAAATGACGCAAAAAAATCTAGCACTTCACTTCACGCTGCGGAGGCACTTTAAAATATTATTTTAGAAAAAAATGTTGGACAGAATGGTTCAAGACAGCCCCGCGTCGCAGCATGGTTGTCCTTGTTTGGGTCCCTTTTGGAGACCCTTTAGATGGTCCCCGAGGCGTCTTTCTCAAACGTTTTGACACTTTGTATGTCAGTCTATGTGTTGAACCCTCCTTATTGAATTTAACCTTCAAACTATCCCCTAAAACAACACTACAAAACACTTCAACTTTGTCTAGTTTTTGAATGTCTTCAATGTTCTTTTACATTTGACCTCCAAACAATTCTAACCATTGTATACTACCTAAGAACACTATTATGAACCATTTTATGACATTAATACATCGTGACAATCATGTTAGTCTCTAGTTCAACCTAGATCATTCTGAGGGACTTAGGGTTTAGGATTTCTTTTAGGTTTTATGGTTCAACGTTTTGCATTTGAGGCTTAAAATATATGGTTAAGTATTAAATGTTTGGGTTTTGATATTTTAGGCTTAGGTTTTGGGTTAATAGTAAAGGGTTAGGGTTAGAGATAAGTTTAGGGTTTGTAGTTTAGGATTTGAGGTTTTAAGTCTACGGTCTAGTTTTCAATGTTTGAGTTTTAGTATTTTTGACTTAGGGTTTCTTTTGGACTTCAGGATTAGGGTTATGATTAGGTTAGGGTGTAGGGATTTTATTGGGTTTTATGGTTCACGATTTAGCATTTCAGGTTTAAAATTTTTATTAGTATTTAATGTTTTGGTTTTGATATTTTGGGCTTAGGGTTTCGTGTTTATGGTTTAGTGTTAGGGTTAGATTTAGGGTTAGGATTTTGGGTTTTTTTGGTTTTTGGTTTAGGGTTTTTAAATTAAAGTTTTAATATCAATGGTTTAGTGTTTAATGTTTGGGTTTTTGTATTTTGGTCTTGGGTTTTAGGGTTTATGGTAGGGTTAGGGTTAGAGTTAATGTTAGGGTTCGGGTTAGAGTTTAGATTATTTTTTAGGATTTAGGGTTTGGGGTAAAGTATTTGAGTTATAATATTTATTGTTTAGTTTGAAATGTTAGTTTTTTTTTTAAGTTTTGTCCTTTTGGTTAGTGTTTAAGGTTTACAGTTATGGTTAAGGATAGAGTTACGGTTAGGCTTCGTGTTAGGGATAGGGATAGGGTTATGGTTTAGGTTTTTTGTAGGGTTTAGGATTTTTCATTTAAAATCTATTGTTTATTATTTAATATTTGGGTTTTGGTATTTTGGGCTTTTTATTTATTTATTTATATTTTAATTACCCTTAGATGGGTAGGGGCTTAGAATCACCCGAAGGCCTTACCAATCCAAAAAAAAAAAATTTACAAAGAGGGGGGCTTAAACCTATCCTCCAAACCTATGATGGATTGGAGTTAATTTCCAAAGGAAACTCTACTCCTCCCCTTACAAAATTATTATTCAAAAATTCTAAGGACCTAGAAGAGAGGACTCCTCTTTCTATATAGAATCTAGGAATCATAAATAAAGGAGACTCTCCTTGTACAAACTCAAAAGTAAAAAAATCTAACTAAACTTTTCAAAGGAGCTATAATTTGAGTTATAGATTAGTTGAAAAGCTAATAGTATGTTCAAGGGTGTTCTTTAATATTTTTTCACTTTTCCTTCTAAATCTTGGAATTTCCATTAAGTCAAGAGTATAATAGTCTTTAGCCTTTTTTTTTGGTAACTCTATACTTTTATAGTATATCTCATGACTAATGAGTTTGTTGCTATATTTGGACAACGCATTAGCCAACCTATTTTCTTTCCTAAAGATATGTGCACATTTTAATTCCTGATTCTGGGAAATTAGAGATCTCTGTCTGTCCAGCTGACCGCATATACCCCACTATGGTGTATCTTGTTGTAGGATCCAATTTACTATTAACATAAAATCCATTTCAAGAATTATCTTCATGTATTCTTATTTCAATGCCCAAGTCATTCCAAATATGGCTGCACCAAATTCTACATTATTGTTTGTACAATTTACAAGGGTTGAGATATAAGCAAGTATTAGGTTTCCTTGATGATCTCACAATATACCACGTGTTCCTATATTTCCTGGGTAATCTAATGCACTTCCATATGTGTTGATTTTTATTCATAGGTCAGTTGGTCTTGTCCAATTTATCTTATGTACTATTGTAACGAGTATACACCTTTCTGCTAGCACTATCATTCCACACCAAGTAGTAGGCCAATTAACTTGAGGCAAAAGTGAAGTTATTAGCTTATAGTTATCATTCTATATTGCATACTTGACTCTGGTTCCATAAGAGGTTTTTGCCCCATATTTACTAGCACATCTGTTTTTCCATAGTATAAAACAGATGATGATAGGGGTAGCCTGTAAGATGAGCTTATGAACTTCATTTTTCTGTTTCATTGTCTACTCATGGGCTATAAACTGCTTCAAAGAACTGTGATCTGCTTTAACTCGTGCTATATTTGCAAAAGTATTCAAGATTTCAACAGCAAGATCACCATTGTTGAAAGTGTGATTTATGGTGTATGATCCTGACCTGTTCCTACAACAAAAACAGTTAGTAGGATCAATTCCAAAAATAGTTAATTTTTCATTAGTAAGAAGCTTTCCATTTATATCCCTCCAGAGAAGAAATGAGGTCTTTAAGTGGTATGTGCCTATGATATATGAGAGCACTGAAATGAGCTTTACGTTTTTTCCCCCAGGTTTCATTCCAAGCTTAAAAATAAGTAAACATGCCATTGGAATTGGCTTTCTAGTAAGCTAGATCAGGGAGCTGTTACTCTGGAATAGTTGTTGCTTGGCTATTGGCCAGTTGATTAGGAGGTGCGTATTGAATCAACAATTGATAATTCCATTGGCCATCCACCCAAAAATCTACTAGCTTCTTATTATCAAATTTGTTTCTTTGGTTAGATAACAAGTTGGCCTTCACCTAGCCAATTATCACACAAAAAAGAGTAGTTCCCTGAGTTAAACTTCCATTGAATATGTTTCTCAATATTATTCTAGTTGTTTATTATATGCTTCAAGTTCAAGGAGTCACCAAATTCCAATTTTTGCATATGGTATTTGACCTTTGACAGTATTTTTCCTAACCCTTACCCATCACTCCTTCATCAGTAGGATAGCTGAGACTCTTCTAGAAAGCCCAATGATATTTCTTATTATCACTTTTCCATTCTCAAAAGAAATCTGCCTACAACTTGTATGTGATTGAGTACTGTGGTAGGAGGGGTAATAGCTGATAATATATGAACGGGGAGTGCTTGAAGGACATGTATAATCAACACAACTCTACCACCATGATTCAATTGCTTAGTTTTCTACTCTATACTCTTGCAAATCACTTTATTTACAAGGTCAGAAAAATAAGAAATCTTAGGCCTACATATGAAAAAAGGACATCCAAGATATGTGATAAGACCCTGTTTGTGTTTGAAACCAGTAATCATTTTAATTCAGTGTTTTGTACCGTCAAAACATTCTAATGTACCATGAAATAACTTTTGTCACAATTGATCATTTTGCCTAATGTGTCCTCATAATCCTTGAGAGTATGCATGATGAGATTTAGAGATTTGGATTTCCCTGAAGTAAACATTATGGTATCATCTGCAAAACTCAAGTGGTTCACCTGTGGGCCCCTTCCTTCTATGAAAATTACACGGTAGTGCTGTGGATTATGTAATCCATTTAAGGATCTAGAGCACATCTCTGCACCTAAAATAAATAGGACAGGAGACAGGGGATAATCTTGTTTGAAGTCCCTAGATGACTAGAAAAATACAAATCTTTTTCCATTAATGATGATAGAATACCAGTTATTTGACATGAATCTCAACACCATGTCTATGAAAATCTCGTTAAAGCCCATCATTCTTAGGACCAAACATATATGAACCCAATAAACACTATCATAGGTCTTTTCCATATCAAACTTTATAATGACATTACGACCTTTATTAGGCTTTTTAATTTGGTGGATGATTTCCTGAGCAAACGTGAGATTTAATGATATTCTTATACCCTTCACAAAACCATACTGATTGAGAGAGATCAAGCTAGGCAGAATAGGACTCAATCTTCTACTTACTAGTTTGGAGATGATTTTTCTAAAAAAGTTGCTTAGATCAATAGGCCTGAACTCTTTAATTTTTTTAGGATTACGAACATTCGTTAGAAGTTCAATACATGAATGATAAAGGTGTTTAAGGATCTCCTGGCCACTGAAAAAGCCTTAATCACTTCAATCAGGCCCTGATTGATAATTTCCAACATTTTTGAAAAAAGTACTGATTCATATCTTCTGGTCCTGCTACAGATTGCAGGTTCATGGAAATAACCACCTCTTTTAATTCCGCCATAGTAGGATTGGATATACCTTTGTCATTTTGATCCTTATTTACAATTCTAGGGATGCATTCAAGATTCTCTTCATTGATAAATTTGTTCTCACAAATAAACATTTGTTGATAATACTCTTCAGCATCCTAACCTATGTTTTTATCACCCATAATACATTCCCCATTTTCCAGAATTCTATGAATTAACAGTTTTTCTCCTTCTACCCCTTAACATAGAGTGGAAGAATTTTGAGTAAGTATCACCCTCCTTGAACCATCGCAACTGAGATTTTTGTTACATAATTGAATCTTCCTACATGAGATATCTAATATTGTTAGAATTTAATTCATGTAGAGCCTCTCTGTTTGTATCACAGTTGTTCAGGATAAAGTTTTCTTCAACTTATTTAACCTTCTCGCAAACTCTCTAACTTTTAGGAAAATATCATCAAATTAATTTTTTGACCAAGTACTCAGAGTGTTACAGAGTTGTTTTCACTTTTGGTGGAATCTCCACATATTATTTCATGTCACCTCCCTCTCCCAACAAGATTTCATAATGACTAGGAAATTAGGACGGTCCACCAAACAGTTAAGGAATTTGAAATACCTAGTGTGACCCTCCTCATTGTTGATTATCCGTAGTAACAGAGAGAAATGATCAGAACCTATATATGGTAGATGAGTAATGGTGTCTTGGGGTATCAGTTCCAACCAAGTATCATTTATAAGACCTCTATCAAGACTATTCTAAATTCTTTTATTGATGCCTCTATTATTAGACCAAGTGTAATTTAGACCACCTAATCTAATATCCATCTGCCCACAAGCTTTAACAATGTTAATGAAGTCCAAGCTTTTCCTGATATTGTATGGAATTTCCCCTAGATTTTCTTCAGTAAATATTATAACATTGAAGTCCCCCACTGAACACCAGGGTTTGTCCTCTATCTCAGCTTGTTGTAGCGTTTTATCCCATAGAGGTATTCTTAGATAATCTTTACAATTGGCATAGACAAAGGTCATGGTAAATTGCTTTTTTAATTCATTATGATTGAAGTCATAGGTAATTTGCTGCTCATCTAATCTCTAAAAATACAATCAATATTACTGCTCATCTAATCTCTAAAAATACAATCAATATTACTATTCCAGAATAGCAATATTTACCATTGCAATTGGTCATTGCATCGTCCATGGTTAATTGTTTCTTCAAATTCATCACATTGAAACTATCTTCAAAGGCCTCTAAAATAAACATAATATCTAACTGTTGCATTTTTTTGAGCATTTTGATTCTTTCCATAACTCCTTGAGTGTTGATCAACCTCACATTCAAAATGATTGTACTAATCATTAGGAAACTCTAGAGGAGAAAAGTCTTGTGTTTGGAATTCCAACAGTGACAGTTTTGATATCCTTATTTTTAAAATGAAATTTTTCATGTTTCAACCCTCTTGGAGACAAACCTTGAGTTTGAGTCACCTGTTGAGGCTCCTCTCTTCTAGGGCATGATAATTTTGAAGACTAAAAGCTCTTATCAAGGCATCACTAGTCTCATCATCATCATATGGATTCTATACTGATGGATTATCCCTGTCCAATTCATCCTCTAAGTTAATCACCTAATATTCATCAATTAGGGGGACAATATTAACTTTGCAATATGTTTGTTCTCTGTAAAAGTGTTGCCCATTGAGGTGGTGTCAAAAAATTTTCTTGAGTTGGTATGCTAGTCTGTCTCTATTGATTATCAACCTCCACTAAATCACTTCCTGTTTTCTCTCTCCTTTGTTATTGGTTTTCTTGGACTGCATCTTGTTTCTTACTTAACCTTTTGTTATCTACATCTCTTTTTTTTGCTTGCTAGGTTTGTTTTTGCTCTTAGGGGTACTTTCTAAATTCCATTTATTCCATTGTTTCACATAACCTTTTCACTATTACCCCTATTTTGTGACACTGTACCTTTTGTTTCCAAATTATTTTCCCTTGTGAGTACACTTCTTACCTGTGAGCATACTTTTAGTCTATTGATCCTTTTCTTCCATTTTCTGTTTTCCCTCTTTTTGTTGTTTTTTCCTGCTATTTTTGTCACTAAGGTCAGAGTTTTTGTCATTATTCTCCTTCTCATGCCCATCATGGGATAGGTTCGTCCCATTGATCACCCCTTACTGCAGCTTAGTAGTGTTCTTCTGATATCCCCCTTCCATACCTCCATCAGCTAAATCCATCATTATCTCATTTAGTTGCATTCTACTAAGGTTAGGTTTTGCATATATCACACCTCCATTGTTGTTTCTCCCCTCTTATTAGTGTTTCATTTGTTGCTGGATCGACCTGTTTCCCATTTGCTCCATGTCCTGATTTCCGTGCCTTGTGCTTTTCTCTTTAGTTGCCTCCTGCTATGTATTAAATTCTTCCCCCTACATCGTTGGTTTATCATAGCTATTATTTTGATGTTCAATACTAATACCTGCATGTTAGAATTGACTTTGCTAGTTTTCCTTTGTTGCATGATGTGTAGTTGATGTAGGCCTTCAAACTGCTTTTTGCCCCACCTCATCTTGGGCTTTTTGGTGTTTCCTTCTTTGAGTGTGTCATTCCTTCTCCTTTTTGTTTCATTGGTTGTTTTTGCTTACCACCTTCATTAGCTTTTTTTGCAAATTGATACATACCCTACTTTTGTTTTTTCTACATTGCTTCATGTCCTTAGTTATTTTGTTTTTCATTATTTCTATTTCTCTTGTCATTTTCCTTGTTCCTTCCTTTTTTTGTACTCCATATCTCTCATCCTTGCTTTACATTCTCCTACATCATGACACTGATGTCTACAATATTCACAATAAGGTTGGATATTCTGATATTCATCTGTCTTCTATGTTCGAATGGTATCATCATAATGATCAAGACCAATCCACACATGCCTAGGCCTAGTCTTGGTTAGGTCAATTTGCATCTTCACTTTAGCTATCCCTGCCCTTGATCTGTTGATGGAAATTTTATCCAAGTATAACACATTGCCTAAAGATTCCAATAAGGGGATGAGGAAAGGTTTTTAAAACAATGAAAGAGTGGTCCAGGAAGAAGAGTCCAAACTGGTATAATAAGAATCTCTTCTTCAGGTCTAAAGAAAGGAGTCCAAGCTTGAGCCCTCATGAGTTTTCCATCAATTATCATTTTCTATTGTGTCCAAATAGTGTTATAGTCCATATCATCTTGGAGGCCAATGAATACATGCTTGGCATTATAATGAGCAATGTTGACTCCCCTATTCAAGTGACTCTTCTAGATAAAGCTTTTACTAATCAACTCCACTTTAGGCATTGTAGTGCTAAACTTGCCAATCAATGTATATTTGCAATCAACTGTAAGGGTATGCATATAATAATGCATATCATATATTACAGCTCGTTGACCCTGTTTGGTGGTTAGTGGAGGTTTTGTTTTTAGAACTATATAAGGACTTTGAGCTTCATCGATTTGCCTCAATCTAGAAGCCAAGGTTAGAACTAAATTTTAGGGTGGTGGTTCAGAAACCTGTTCTTGCTTGTTAGTTGTCGGAGTTTTATAAGTGCTAGCCTCAAAAGGTTTGGGGATGATAGCATTTTGGGTGTGGATTATAGCTAGGAGGGTTCGTTTGTCAAAGTTACTAGAGATTTTAGGATAATCTCTATGGTAAGTAGAATTTTTTTCTTTTTGAAACTCATTATTGCTAGCATTGTCATCATGACTCCTATCAGTAATATTCACAAAACCAGTTCCCATGGTATGATTTTGCACATGGCTACAACTAATACTATAATTGAAGTCATTTATAGTAGTATCATTGTTATGGAGCTTACATGTCTGTTGTGTCTCATTGCTTGGTTCCTTCCACCTTTGTTGGTTGTCTTGTCCCTGATTCTTTTAAACTTCCATTTCCATAGTTTTCCCACCTGTTTCTGTTATTCCTCCCTTGTTATGTTTTTTACCCATCTTGTTACCCCCTATTGAAACTTGAGATTGAGTTTCTAAGTCTATTATGTTCATTCTTGACCCTCCATCCTTCATGATTACCGATTTCCCTATCCCTCCTATACTTGTATTTACAATTGCATTTTGTTCTTCCATTTCAGGTGTCCTATGTTATTCATGTAACTGTTCTACTCCCTGAGTAGAATAAGTTTTCATAGTAAACTTTTGCACTTTGATGCTTCCATTATAATTTCTTCTTTTTGCTTTCGTAAATTTCGCTGGAGATTCTAGTCTCTGTGTTATGCCCATCGATTCAACTAGATATCTCTGTTAGATGAACTTCTTCTCCTTGGGAGAAAAACCCATTGGATTTTTCATGCATATATGTCCGAGAGAAGGTCAAATTTTGGGGTTAGCTATCCCAATTTCCGTCTGCACTAACCCCCTAATTTGCCTCATCCATTCCATCAATTGGATGGGTAGAATTACTTGTTTGATTAGTATGTTGAGGCTCTTCTTTAGCTAATTCATTCCAATTTTATTGAATTTCTTGATTTAGCCTAATAAACTCCGAGGATTTATTTTCGAGTTCCTCTTAATTTCACCTTGCGACTTCGCATGGTTCATCATTTCTTTGAGATGCGAATTCGATGAGTTATGGAACACAACTAAGGGGGATTCATGTATTGCTGAGTTTTTCTTCAGATAGAGCCCTTATTGGGACTATTCCATCGGTCATGATTATACCCCGCTAGTGGCTCATGCGCCTAGTAAGCCAGGCTGAAGTAGCCGTTAGAGTTGGATAGTCTTTTTTATTTAGAGAGAGTTTGTTTAAGAGAGAGAAATTAGAGATATAACAAATTAGGCTTCGTACTTTGGGTTGTATTTTAGGCTTGGAGTTTTGGGTTAATGGTTTAAGGTTATGGTTATGGTTAGGATTTGAAGTTAGTGTTCGGGTTCGGCCATTGGTTTGTTCTTCTGTTTTCCCCGGGTTTGGTTTACGGCTTTGCTGTTCCCTCTCTGGTCTTTTTTCGTTTTCCTCGTTTGCGATTTTCGTCTTTTGGCCTTCTGGTTTTTTTTCCTTCGGTTTCGGGTTTCGTTTAGGGATAGTTTTTGGGTTGTGATTGTATGTTTTCTATACAGTTTTTGTTTTGGGTTAAGATTTATGGGTTTTGGTATTTGGGGTCTTAGGGTTTTGTGTGAATTGTGTCTGGTTCGGTTTCCTAATTTTGTTTCCTTGTTTCGTTTCGGGTTCCGCCTGTTTTTTTTTGTTTTTCGCTTCTTTGGTTTTCGCTGTCTTCCCGGTTTCCCCTCCCTTCTTACATCTTCTGCTTATGTTTTGTTTTCATATTTTGGACTTCAGTTCTTTTTTCGGACTTTTTTTGGACATAGGGTTTAGGGTTTAGTGTTAGGGTTAAGGTTAGGATGTGCATTAGGGTGTATGTTTTTTTTTATGTTTTATGATTCAAGATTTAACATTTGAGGTTTAAAATCTATGGTTAGCATTTAATATTTTTGTTTTGGTATTTTGGGTGTAGGGTTTCTGATTGGTTTAGGGTTAGGCATAGGTTAGGGTTAGGGTTAAAGATTTGTGTTTTTTTAGGCTTGTGGTTTAAGAGTATAGGATTTGAGGTTTAACACCAATGGTTTACATTTTAATGTTTGGGTGTTGTTATTTTGGCCAATGTGTTTAAGGTAGGGGTGTGCTCGGTCGGTTCGGTTCGATTTTACCATATATCGGTTCGGTTTAATCGGTTTTCGGTGTTTGACAATATTCTAACCCCATAACAAACCATAGAAATTTTTATCGGTGTATCGGGTTTTTTGATTAATCGGTCGGTTTCGGTTAACCCAATATAAAATGTCGATTTCAAAATAATACATAATAGTAATATGTTTAAATTACATGTTACCACCTTACGCCAAAACATAATGAGAGAAATTTGAATGTGTTGATCAAATTACTAACATTCACATAACAGCAAAAGCTATCCTACAATTACGAATCTAGAATTAAAACTAAAATAAAATATGTCAATGATAATCTTTTAAACAAGTTGCTTGATCCACAGATAATCAACAAGTTTCTCAAACCATTTCCGACTAAAACACACATGCCGGAAAGCTAATATTGAATCTATTTATGATTAAATATTATAATAATATTGAGGAAGGTTAAATAGTAAATACTTAGGCTTAATTGGGTATTCGGTTTACCAATAACCCTTCAATAGGAAAAACCGAAACTGACCCAAATAACCCCCAATCATTAATTTTTTCAAAACAATTAAACGGCCACCCCATAACGCCCCTAAACTCCAATAACAATAACCCAATAACATTTATCGGTTCGGTTTATTGGTCGGTTTGGTTTTTGCACACCCCTAGTTTAACGTTGATGGTAGGGCTAGAGTTAATGTTATGGTGAGGGTAAGGGTAAGGGTTTAGGTTGTTTTTTAGGTTCTAGGGTTTGCAATTAAGAATTTAAGTTGTAATATCTACAGTTTAGTGTTTATCGTGACGGTTTTGGTATTTTGGGCTTTGGGTTTAGGGTTTATGGTTTACAGTTAGGGTTAAGATTAATGATAATGTTAGGGTTTAGGGGTTTTTTAGGTTTTAAGTTTTGGGGTTTATTATTTTTTGATTAATATATATGGTTAATGTTTAATGTTTGGGTTTTAGTATTTTTTCTTGGGGTTTTTTGTTAATGGTTTAGGGTTAGGGTTATGGTTAGGGTTAGTTATAGGATTTATGTAAGTGTTTAGGTGTTTTTTCGGTTTTAAGTCATTCTGTTTAGGCGTTTGAGTTTAATCTTTATTTCGTTGTTTCATGTTTGGGTTTTCGTATTTTTGAATTAGTTTTTCTTTTGGACTTTTTTTTGGACTTATGGTTTAGGGTTAGGGTTATGGTAAGGATTAGGGTTAGGGTGTAGGTATTTTTTCACGTTTTATGGTTCAGGGTTTAGGATTTGAGGTTTCAAATCCATGGTTTAGTATTTTACGTTTCGGTTTTGGTATTTTGAGTTTTGTAAGAGGAGGTTTATATGTTATCTGGTTATGGTAAGTTATGGGTAGCCGGTTCGGCCTCGGGTTCGGCTTCGGGTTTCGTTTCTTTCTTCGTTTTCTGGTGTTTTGTGCTTTCGTGTTTGAGGTTAAAATTTCCTTTTAGTTACGTGTTTAATGTTTGGGTATTCATATTTTACACTTAGGGTTTTTTTTTTGGCCTCCGGTTCCGGGTCGGGGTTAGGGTTTTATGGTTTTTTCGCTTTTTGTGTTCGGGTGTTCTGCTTTCCCTGTTTCCTCTCCCTGGGTTTCGTGGATTTCCTGTTTGGCTTTTGGTTTTTTGGGCTTGGGGTTTAGGGTTAGGGTTAGGGTTCATGTTAGGGTTAGGGTTAGGGTAATGTATTTGAGATCTAATATCTATGGTTTAGTTATTAATGTTAGTTTTTTTTTTGTTTTTGTGCTTTTATTTAGGTTTTAGGGTTTAGTGTTAGGGTTAAGTATAGGGTTAGGGTTAGGTTTCGTGTTAGGGATTGGAATAGGGTTAGGGTTTAGGATTTTTAGTGTTAAATTTTTGGGGTTTAGTAGTTTATTATTTAATATTTGGGTTTTGACATTTTGAGAATTTTTTTTAGTTGAATTACCCTTGGAGTGGTAGGGGTTGAGCAACACCCCCACGCCTTAACATTAATAACAAAGCAAAAAACACAGAGGGCCCCATAAACCTACCCGACCTGAGATGGTTTAGAGTCAAAAAAAAAAACCCTCATCAACAAAAAGTCAAAAATCTGCAAAAAACAATGAAGTCAGTCCTCCCCTTTACAACACAAAGGATGAAAAAAAATACTAAGTACGTAGAAGAGAGGACTCCCTCCATACATAGCAACTAGGAAACACAAACAAGGGAGACTCTGCCTTTACATTTGCAAAATTATAAAACTATCCTAACCTATTCAAAGAAGCTATAATTATTATCAATTATAGCTAAGCTTAAAAGATAATTAATATTTACGGAGGTTCTTTAATTCTCTTGGTTTTCTTCCTTCTAAAACATGGCATTTCCATTAAGTCCAGCTGATAGTATGCCCTTGCTTCCCTAAGTAGTTGTTGGTGGCTGAAATATACCTGAGGATTGGTTGATTGATGGCTGCTTTTGGACAGTACATAAGCAACCCAATTTGCTTCTCTAAAAAAGTGAGTGCATTAGATGTTCTAGGACTGGTTGATAAGATTTTGAAGACTGCCTAGCTAAGTTATGAAATTCCATTGAGGGGCTGCTTTTTGTTTTTTTCACATCACAACAATCTATGAGTCGAGTTCTTGTAACAAAGCTCTATTGCCCAAGTCAAACATATCGGCTTTATTGTTTGTTCATTTACAAAGAGTTGTTGCGAAGGACATCAACAATTTCCCATCTTTATCCCTCAAAATACCTCCAACACTCAGCCAACCAGGATTAGTAAGTGCGCTGCCATCACTGTTTACCTTGATCCTCTGATTTGTGTTTTGCTCTAAGGTAGCAAACATACCTTTGTGTCTTGAACACATCATTCACATTTCTGGATCAGACCAGTTCATTTGGCTGGCCATTTGATATGAGAAAATTCTATGCTCAACAACTTGTAGTTGTCCTTGTTAATTGCGTATTTCACCATGCTAATATTCGTTGTTTTACCCCCATATTTTGATGCACACCTTTTATTCCATTAGTTCCAGCATATGAGAATAGGGGTGGCTTGCAGAAGCATCTTATGGGCTGCATTGTTGGCCTTTGCAGGCCACAATAGTTGGATTAGCTGCTGCAGCGAGTGCAGCAAGACTGGATCACTGTTGTGGTTGCAAAACTGCTCCACATTTTGGCAGCAAATTGGCCTGAAATGAAGATGTGTTTAGTGGTGTCCATACCTACATTATCAAGACAAGAAAAATAATTTGATGGCTCAATTCCAAAATTAGTTAATTTGTCATTAGATGGGAGTTTACCCCATAGGATCCTCCATAATATAAAAGAATCTTTAAAAGGAATATTTTTATGCCATAACAATTAATTAAATTGATTCTTGACCGTTTTTCCATGATATTCTCCCAAACTGATGAACACTTAAAGTTTCCATGATTATTGAGCTTCAAGAATGCTTGATTGGGGAGGTGATGTAGAGTGGGAATTTATGTGGCAATGATGTTGGAGAATTGACTAGTTGGTGCTTGTTCCATTAAGTTGTTCAAGTTTCATTTCCATTCTTCCTTGAAATCAACCACTGTTGCATTGTTAAATCTGTTGCTATTTTTGGAAAATTGTGCTAGATGGCATTGCCAAGACAATTATACCACCAAAAAGAACAATTTCGAGCCTGAAGCTTCCATTGGATATGATGTTCCACATGTTGTTTGTTCATCAACATTTTCTTCCATGTAAATGATTCTCCAGTATCCCGCTTTTTGCTAACAGGATAGGATCTATGGCAATATTTTTCTTTATAAAAGTCACCCCACAAAGGGTTTGTTTGGTTCTGAAAACCCACCATTCTTTGAATTGAAAGGCCTTAAAGATATCCTTTGAATTTCTCTTGCCTTTTCCCCTTTAATCATAAGGAAAGCTAAGATTCTTCCATGATTCCCAATTATATCTCTCCCTCCGATTCCTCCATCCCCGGAAGAAATCTGCCATTAACATTTGGATCTATTTAAGCACAGTGGATGGAGGAGTTATTGCAGACACTATGTGTATGGGTATTGCCTGTAGCACATACTTTTAAGTATTTCTTTCCCTCCATAACTAAGTTGTTTTATTTGCTATCCTCTAATCATGCATACAAGTTTGTTAAAAAGGTCAGAAAATATATATTCCTGGCCTACCAACAAATAAATGGCAACCTAGGTAAGTAAGAGGGCCCTGCTTTTTTTTTAAACGAGTGAGTCTTTTAATTGTTTCTCTTGTGCTATTGAAAGAATTAGAGTGTAGCATAAAATGACTCTTGTCTTCATTGATGATCTTTCCGAAAGTCTCTTCATACTCTTTTAAAATTCTCATTAAGAGCTTCAAAGTTTTGTTTCTTCAAGAAGTGAAGAGTATTATGTCATCAGCAAAGCTCAAGTGATTTACGTGAGTTCCCATCTTTGCCATGAAGAATCCATGATAATTTGGATGAGAATATAGCATGTTAAGAGAACTAGATAACACCGCTGCTCCTAAAATAAATAGGGCACGGAATAAGGGATTGCCTCTCTTGAGGCCTCTTGTGTAATGAAAGAAGCCATACCTCGTACCGTTGACAATGATTGAATACCAATTGTTTGTCATGATCTACAAACCATAACTATGAATATTTCATCAAAACGCATTTTCCTTAGAACCAAGCAAATGGATGACAAAGAAACCCTGTCATATGCCTTTGCCATGTCTAGCTTTAGGATGACATTACTCCCAACATTGGGTTTCATAATATGGTGGATGATTTCCTGAGCAAGCATAATGTTCTCATAATTAAATATGTTTAACAAACAAGTATTGATTGGAATAAATCAAAGAAGGGAAAATAGGTCTAAGGCTGGTATTCACTACTTTAGATATAATCTTGCAAGTGAAGTTACTTAGACTTATAGGCCTAAACTCAGTTTGCTTATTTGGATTACTAACATTAGGAAGAAGGACAACACAAGAATGGGAGAAATATTTAGGAATCATTTGTCCACTGAAGAAGTCCATAACAACTCACATTAAATCATCCTTGATAATATGCCAACACTTCTAAAAAAAGTAACCATTCATACCATCAGGACCAGATGCAGAATTAGGATTCATAGAGAAAATCACACTTTTAAGTTCGTCCATATTAGTCATAGTGGTAAGATGGGTATTTTGTTCTTGACTGACCATCCTTGCAATGCATTCCAAAGTATCTTTGTTGATGAGCTTTTCCTCACCTGTAAAAATATCCTCGAAATGAGCACAAGCTGTCTAAGCTATATCATCCTCATCTTGTATCTATTGCCCATCTTCAATGATAATCTTATGCACAAATAATTTTCTTCTTCTACCTCTTATAATGGAATGGAAGTATTTAGAATTTGTGTCACCATTTTTGGAACACTGTAGTTGAGTTTTCTATTTCAAAATAGTGTCCTCCAACTTGAGGAACTTGATATATTTAACGAACTTTAGGTAGCCTCACGTTGATAAAGAATGTAATTATCCTCCGCCTTGTGAACCTATTCCTCATACATTCTTACAATTTGAAAAATATCCCCAAATTATTTCCTTGACCAAGCACTAAGAGTATTTTCCAACCTCTTCATTTTCTGATAAAATGTCCACATACCAATACCATCTACTTCTCTATCCCAACAAGCCTGCACAATTTCCATTAAAAGAGGGTTATCCACCCAACAATTGATGAATTTGAAATATTTGATGTGATTTGTTTCATTGGAAGTCATTTCCATCAGAAGTAGACAATGATCAAATCTAGTAGAAGACAAATGAGTAATAGTGGTTTGAGGCATATTTTTAACACGTGAATCATTAACCATGTCCCTGTAAAGTCTCTTCCAGATTCTTTTTATAATACCTTTCTTGTTGGACCATGTGAATATGTGGCCACTGAAACCAATATCCACAAGGCCACATGCTTTAATATAAACTCTAAAATCAATACTTTTCAACATATTTTAGGGTTCCCCTCCAAATTTTTCATCCACTGCAGTTATAACATTGAAATCATCTGCAGAACACCAAGGTTTGGTACCCTTATTAGCTTGTTGTAGCATCTTATCCCAAAGAGGTCTCCTCTGATAATCCTTACATTTTGCATAGAAAAAAGTAGTAATGAACTGCCTCTGTAACTCATTGTGTTTTATGTCACATGTGATTTGCGGTTCATCTTCATCAAGAATATTACATTCAATATCATTGCTAAAAAAAAAACCAAATCTTACCATTACAGTTACTATTAGCATTTTCCATATTCAATTGGACTTTGAAATAGTGAACATGTACACTATATGAAAAAGGTTGCAAAATAGTGATAATTGATAAATGGTGGAGTTTCCTAAGCATTTTGAGTCTCTCCAACACCCCTTGAGTGTTGATTCCTCTACATTCCAAATGATTGTACTAATCATTTGGAACATCTAGAGGAGAACAATCTAATATTTGGTCTGATCGTTGTGACAATGTTGATATCTTGATTCTTGAAATGAAACTTGTCATGTTGGAACCCTCTTGGAGATAAGGCTTAACTCTTTTAAACCTTGTGAACCTCATCCTCTACAGCCTTATCATTCGAAGGACTGAAGGCTTTAATCAAATCCTCACTAGTCTCATCATCATCATATATATCATCTAGAGAAATGATTGTCCCTATCCAATTAATCTTCAATGATATTCATAAAATACTAATCAATCAAAGGTATTGTATTAACCTGATATACATGCTGCCTCTTATCTTGTGGTTCTGTCGATAAAGTAGTCATGTATCTAATTTGCAAAGGTATAATATCTAAAGCTTGGTTGTCATTGACCATCAAAATTTTTTTGCATGGTTCTTCTCCTTTTCCCTAAGTTTGTTTCTTTTCAATGTTGTGTTGTATACTTTGTCTCCTTTCAGAACCGTCCCTTTTTTGTTTGCTTCGCTTGTTTTTTCTCTTGGGGATGCTTTCAGGAGTACAATTGTCAATATGCTTCCCTTTATCATTTATCTTTGTAACCTAGTCCTTTCCTTCACAATCTTCATTTCTGTCTTGTTGTTTTTCCTTGTTTGTTTCATTTTTCTTTTGTCTGATTTTTGCAACCTGCATCTCTTATTGGTTATGTTGTTGCTCATCTTAAACTTGCTTATTCCTAGAATTATCAAGGGCTCTTAAGTCTGGACTAAGGTCAGTGTACAACCCCTCATGCATAACATGAGGCAAACTCCCCCGTTTGGTACCCCATTCCTGCAAGTTAGTCGCTTCCTACCGACACACCCCTTCCATGCCTCCAGAAACATCATCATTCTCATTTAAAACACCAAAAGTGTTAGGTCGCATAACTATGATACCTGATTTTGGATAGTTTGATTCTGATCAGATGTTCCTGTGATCATGTTGCTTCTGTTTTTGTTTCCCTATGGTGTTGTCTTATTCCTGTCTTGTTGTTCCTCTTGCTTTCCTGCATAGACAAATTATTGACAGAATTATACGGGATATTATTGATGTTACAAGTTTGTTGAGATATATTCTAAATTTCTTCATTTGCTGGCTAATTTGGAGTATGGACTTGTTTCAATGTTGTCTTATTGTTCTTCTATTACTGTTTTTTGGAATTCTTCCGCCTTTGTGTGTGCCATTCTTCTTCTTTTGGCTACACTTTTCGTTTCTACTCCCCATTATCATTGTTTTTTTGTTTTCTTTTTTCCTCTTTCTTCTTAGTCTGTGCTTTAAAATTCTCTTTCCCCTTTTGATTTTGTTGTTCCCTGCTTCTGTCTTTTTTCTACTTTTCCTTTTCCATGCTTTGTTTGTAGTCATCATCTCTCATATTTGATTTGTATTCATCTATCTCAGGTCATTGATGTCTGCAATACTTACAATATGGTGGGATATTTTCATACTCCATAGGCTACAATATTCCCATAGTATCATCATCATTAGCTAAGCCAATTGACACATGTCTTTGCCTGTGTTTTGTCAACTCAATTTGCATTTTTACTTTGTCCGTACCGGATCTTGGTCTTGTAATATAGGCAGTGTCTAAATATAATACTTTGCCTATATTTTCTATGAGAGGGATAAGGAAGGGTTTTTGAAGCAATGTCATGGCAGCCCTGGTAATAGAATCCAAACTGGAACAATGGAAGTTTCTTCCTAGGAGTAATGAATGGTGTCCAAACCTGTAATCTCATAAGTTTACCCTCAGTAGTAATTCTTTGTTCAGTACAAACAGTGTTGTAAGCTAACGAATTTTTAATATCAATAAACACATGCCTAGAGTTATAGTATTGATCTATACTAACCACCCCCCTTATATAGTTACGTATGTTGAATAAAGCTCTTCCTGAAGAGTTCCATTATAGGCATTGTTACACCAATATTTCCCACATAAGTATATTTACAATCAACCGCTAAAGTATGAACAAAATCATACATGTCAAAGGAGTTTTGAGCACAATGTTGGGTTCTTGGGAAGCATGAATGTGCCTCAACCTTGCAGCCAAGGTTTGAACCATAATATAAGCAACAGGTTCTGGGATTTTTTCTTGTTGGTTGTTTTGATGGCTTTTTGGAGTGTTGTTTTCAAAAACTTTTTGGTGGGAAGTAAGCTGGGAATTGTTTCTTAAAGGAGGATTTTTTTAATCAAAATTTCTAGATATTTTTGGGAAGTCTTTATATATTTGTTTTGATCTTTATTTCCCCCCACATTAGTCTTTTTTATTTGTCCTCGATTGCCATCCCTTTTCCATTGATTGTCTTCTTTCCCAATCTTATTGGCTATATCTTTGAGTACTACATTACCAGAATCATCAGCTACATTTCCCATGGATTTTCATGCACATGGAAAACACTAGCATAATTATAATTCTGATTTTGCTTAGAATTAGGTTGACGATACTTACGTTATTGTTGTTTCCTCTCCCTTTTGCCATTGTCATTTTGCTTTTGTTCTTGTTTTTTAACTTCTATAGTTTGATAATTTTGATTAGCTTGCATAGCTGATTGTTGATCCTCCCTTTTTTGCATACCAGTTTGTTGTTGTTTCAGTATGTTAACATCCTTACCACGATCAATGAAGTCATCCTGCATACCTTCCTGTGATTGATTTTCCTTTGTTATTGTGTTATCGATATCCTTCACTCCTAAAAAGAAGTACGATGAGTTCTCCATTTTAATCACTTCTGTTGGCTGATTTACTAATGTACTTTGTTGAATTATCAAGTTTAAAATAGCATTCTCAGCTGTGCCTTTTCCAGTCACTCCCCCATGTTGGATTTTTGACTTGTGTTGAACATAATTTACTATTGTATTAGAGTCTTGGAGAAGTTTATTAGATATGTTAGTAGGGTGAACACCTTGAGTATCAGATTCTACCTCATTTTCCCCACCTTCAACAACTTCTGTTCAACTAATATTTGAGTCACCAGAATTCTTGTCGCTGGCGACCTGGGTGTACTTTGGGGTGGAAATTGATGTAGGAGAGGCACCTTTGCTAAGGGATCAAACCCCTGTAGATATTTCACCTCGAATTAACTGGGAAATGTTTTTGACTTTAAGTTCGAGTTTCAAGAACATTTTTGCCAACTTCTCTACAAACTAAGTTCTCGTTGCCGGCGACCTGAGCATCCTTTGGGGATGAATTTATGGTGGGAGATGCTCCTTTCAATGGGGAACAAACCATAGTAGGTATTTCACCTCGAATAAATTGGGATGCCATTAAAATTTGAGATCGAGTTTAATGGAGGTTTTTCACGAATTCCACGAAAATTGCCACTTCCCTTCTCTCAATTGGCACGACCAAATTATCAGATTTTTTAGTATGTTGTTGCCATTGATGTGGAGAATTTTCCCCAATATCCCCTGTCTTCCCTATTTAGCCTGATGGATTCAGGGGAAATAATTTTGCTATTCCCTGCCACTTCCCTCTAGAACTTTGCACTATTCATCGCTTCATTCAAAAGAAAATTCCCATAGTTGTGAGATGAATTATAGGGCAATTCTTGTTGTCTTTTGTTCGTCTCCTTCAGGGGCCCCTGTTGGCGCTTGTCCGGTGGCCTATAAGTGGCCTCTAGTGGCTCACGCACCGTCTCCATTTGGCTAAACTAGCCATTAGAGTCAGCAGCTGCAATTTCGTAGAGAGTGCACATTACTTAAAGAATTAGAGAGAGAAAAATTTTTTGAAATAAGGAAAGGATGGTATTTTCTGCTTTGAGTTTCGGGTTAATGGTTTAGGGTTGGGTTATGGTTAGGTTTAGGATTTAAGTTAGGTTTAGGAATAGGGTTCAGTTTTTAGGTGTTAGGGTTTGTGTTTTAGGATTTGATGTTTATGATATATTTTTTAGTGTTTAATGTTTGAGTTTTTGTATTTTGGATATAAGGTTAGGGTTAGGGTTAGGGTTTAGTTTTTTTTTTTAGGTTTTAGGGTTTGTGGTTTAGAATTTAAGGTTTAAAATCAATGGTTTAGCGTTTAATATTAAGGTTTTCGTATTTTGGAATTCAATTTTTTTTTGTACTTTTTTTTGTACATAGAGTTTAGGGTTTAGGGTTAGGCTTTCGGTTAGGATGAGGGTTAGAGTGTAGGTTATTATTAGATTTTATGATTTAGAATTAAGACTTTGAGGTCTAAAATCTATGGTTTAGTATTTAATGTTTGGGTTTTTGTATTTTATTCTTAGGGTTTCGGGTTTATGATTTAGGGTTAGGCTTATGGTTACGGTTAGGGTTAGAGTTTTGGGTATTTTAGGATTTATGGGTTAATATCAATGGTTTAAATTTTTAATGTTTGGGTGTTTGTATTTTTGAGCTAGGGATTTAGGGTTTATGGTAGGGTTAGGGTTAGGGTTATTGTTTGGGTTTGGGTAAGGGTTTAGGTTGCGTTTTAGGTTTAGTATTTCGTTTTAAGAATTTGAGTTGTAATATCTATGGTTTAGTGTTTAGTGTGAGGGTTTTGGTATTTTAGGCTTTGGTTTTAGGGTTTAGGGTCTACGGTTAGGGTTAAGGATAGAGTAAGGGTTACGCATTATGTTAGGGTTAGAGTTTTGGGTTTGTTTTAGGTTTTAGGGTTTAGGGTTTAGATTTTTTTTTAAATATCTATGGTTAGCGTTTAATTTTTGAGTTTTGGTATTTTGGGCTTGGGGTTTAATGTTAATGGTTTAGGGTTATTGTTTGTTATAGTGTGAGGGTTTCGGTTAGGGTTAAGGTTAGGTTTAGTTTTTTTTAAGATTTTAGGGTTTGTAGTTTAGTATTTGATGTTTAAAATCTACGGTTTAGTGTTTAATATTAAGGTGTTTGTATTTTGGACTTAGAATATTTGTTTTAAACTTCTTTTATGAGTTATGGTTTAGGTTCAGTGTTAGGGTTAAGGTGTAGGTGTTTTATAATGTTTTATGGTTCAATTTTTAGAATTTAAGGTTTCAAATCTATGCTTTAGTATTTAATATTTGGGTTTTTGTATTTTGTCCTTAGGGTTTTGGGTTAATGGTTTATTGTTAGAGTTAGGGTTAGAGTTTGTGTTAGGGTTAGGGTTATGGTTTAATTTTTATTTTTGGTATTAAGGTATTTGGTTAGTATGTGAGATTTAAAATCTATGGTTTTGTCACGACCCAAAACGGGGCCGCGATGGCCACCCCAAAATTATCCTATATTTGAGCGAACCACCCATCCTAATTCCCAACATTTAACCATAAATAACAAAAATTAAGCTGGAAAGACTTAAAAAACTTCATTAGTGAAATCGATTTAAATAACTTATAAAAACTTCAATACTATTTATTCCCAAAACCTTGGAAGTCAGCACACAAAGACACGATCCTCAAATACTAATATAAGGAGTATCTACAGCTAAATAAGGTAAAAGCTAGTCCATGCCGGAAATCTCAAGGCATCAGACATGACGGAAGATCCAGTCCAAGCTAGAAGACAATGAGCTCACCCTGAAATCTTGCTTGATGAAGACTGGCCGAGACATGCTGGATGAGTTAAGACGATACACGTTTGCTGCACTCCACAATTGGACAAAGAGAGAACATACAAGTAGGGGTAGTGACAAAAAAAACAAGCAATGAGTAGGTATCATCGGCCAACTCAAAATTAGCAAAACAGTATTATATCAAATAATATCATAAATAAACGACAATACTCAAAATTGTTACCAACAACAAGTTCATAATCAATTAATAAGCACCGCCAAGTCACCCATGAGGACGCTCAAGCCTCAATGCCATACCCATCATTGGGAATTAGGTTCATTCTATTGAGTATATTAAACCTCTTTCAAGATTCATTATATTTATTTCTATCATGTTGGTACGTGACACTCCGGCTCCATTATACTAGCCTGTGGTTGTCGAAAGGACACTCCGATTCCCCAAATTCTACCGGTCGGTTCGTGACAGCCGAATCCCCTAATCGAGTGTCGTTGTGACAACGATCCCCTAATTCACAGTGTCGGTCGTGACACCCGATACCCTAATTCTACGTGTCGGTTCGTGACACAGAATCCACTACTCTCATCACTTTAGTTTCATCAACTTCTTTAGAACCAATGCATATCAATCGCATTAAACAACGGCAGATAGGGTTTTTCAGATGGATTCAATAGCATTCATCATGCTATTTTATCAATTATGTCATCACATTTCATCCAAGATACAATTAAGCATATAGAGGGTTTACAATACTACCCAATACATTATTCTTATTCGACCTATAAAGGAGTTTACTACGAATAAATAAACCATAACCTAACGCCACGAAGAATCGCGAAGATCATCTCCACTTCACTCGCCCATCCCCCCTTCATTCTTCAAAAAAAAACTATTACTACCACCCCCTGTATCACTTTTACCTACCCTTATTCCCGCGTCCGACCTATAATCTGTTCCTTTTTCCCTCCTTGAACAAGCTATCTTCCCCTAAACCTTTGCTTTCTTCTGCGTTCTTTCTTTCTTCGTCGTTTTCCCCTCCTCTCTTTGTTCTTTCTATTTTTATATTCAAAACACTTTTTCTTTTACCTAATATAATATAATTAAGTATAAAAGAGGGTAAAAGTAACCACTATTTATTCCAAGGTTGTCTCCTTTAACCCCCAAGTATTTAATTTACTAAAATAAACCACTAAATTTTAAATTATAAGCAGGAATACTCCAAAACGCCCTTAAAAAAATTTAAAAGAAATCCGACCCAGTCAGGGTTATGCAGCCTGTGTGAAGGCCCGTCGTGCCGTGTGGTGTGAAGGTCCGTCATGCTGCTTCCGTCACAAGGTTCAGAGGACTCCAATTCTTTAAGGTTGTTTGTGACGGCCCGTAATGCCCGAGAGATCATCCTGGCACCCCGTCGTGACGTTCAGACGCCAGTTGCTCTCAGTACCCAAATTTCTAAATTCTAAGTATTTTTTGAGACGAGACTCCCTCGATGGTCGTCGTCCCATGACGGTCCGTCGTGGATCCGGTCGATCTAAGCCAGTTTTTTCCAGAAGAATTAAAAATGCTGCCTATGCAAAAGCGACCTAAAACAGGTCGTTACAATAGATACAATTTACCCATCGTTGTCCTCGAAGATCACGGAGGAAAAACAAGGCAAAAGGGAGTACATGGAATCTGTAAACGGTTGGGTATCATTTCTTGGCATATCAGGGCCTCCTTCTCCCAAGTGGATCTTCAACTGGTCTGCAAAAGCAATATCCCTGTCGGTGGCATTACCAGGAAGGTTCTGCAGGGAAGACACATACAGAAATTCACGAAACTACCAAAACCGACTCCTCGAAGGGACTGGGGTAGTATAATCCTGGGGATGTGCCAAGAACGCTAAACCACCCTTTACTAAACCATTTTCTTAGACGAGAATGGAGATGATACGAAACTGGAGTGGAAGTTAGTTACCCTCCCTACTAACGGATATGTCCCAGGCTTGGCCAACGTTTACAGTTTTTAGCATTACAATTAAAGATTGCCAAAAATTTGGAGAAAAGCCAAAGTCATACCCAGATTACATCGAAATAAACCATTTCTAAGATTGACCAAGTCTACATGAGTAGTGCTCCCTCACAAAGGTACCAGACAAGACCTAATCCCCTTTTCAACTATCCGCAGAGTCCCCCACCGGAGTAGAAACACGACATAGGTGGCAAGCAATCACAATTCTAAATTAAGACCAGTAGCAACTGAGGGAAGATACCATATGAAATGTGGAGCCAAGGATCACAAATAAACAGAGCCATGCAATCACAAACCAAAAGATACCTGTGATAACAGCATCTAATTGCCGCCGCTTAGACGCCCAGGGAAAGGGTAAACAATGGCCCTCTATCACCTGTCTGCCGTTGCGCCCGGACCATGTGGTGTTGTAGTAGCTCCGTTTGTACGTCACCCCGGCCGTTTTGTGACCACATTACCTCGGCCACACGTCCTCCAAATAAACGGCCCTCCTCCATGACCCACCTCTACCTCTAGCTATGGCGGGTCTATAACTTTGTTTGGACAATTCCTCTCCTTAATATGTCCAGTTTGTTCCCCACATCCATAACATTCTTCTGAGGGCTAGCATTAGGTCTATGTGAGAATGATAGCGTTTGGGAGAATAACTCCAACCCCAGAAAAATGTTGAACGGTCTGAGGGACCCCCACACTACAGTCTTGAGTGAAGACTTGAATTGGTCGGACTGAGTAACCTCCTGAATCCGTCCTCTTAGAGTAAGAAACCATTTAAACTCACCTTCCCTTTCGAAAACCTTTTAAGGTCGATGCCATGGTGAAGTCAATCGGCTTCACTCCCTCCACCTCTATACAAGTCTACAACGTCCTGGACGAAGGATTTCACTGTAGCCGACTTACCGTAAGCTAAAATCCGAGATCGGACCTTAGCCCTTTCACAAAACGGCGAATTTCCGCTTCTTGTTACTGTAAAGCAAAATGGGGGGCCATACCTAGAAATGCACGAAACTTTGCCTGCATACGCAGTGAATGTCGTCTACCTTGCTCTAGGATCAAGAACTCATCTCTTCCATCCGATCCCTCAAGGTCCCGGGGATTGTACTTCCCATAGAAAAAGCTAGAGAATGACGCGCAAGTCATAGGTGGTGCCTGTGCGGGTTTGACACTCGACAGGTGACCGCCACCACATTTTGGCGTTTCTTGAAACTGAAAGGTACAAATCAATGCCAAATCGTTCCACTATGCACATTTTAGTGTAGTAACTCATGACAATCAACCAGAAATCATAGGCCATCCTCAGAATCAGCACCCTTAAGACTGGATTGGTTCAATGTTGAAGACTTACAGAAAAGTTCATGCTGATCGCTTGTCATTATAGGCCCTGTAGTTTTTAAACGAGGGGAACGGCATATTTCCCAATGAGATCAATGCGGGGAGGCATCAGCAGCGGCCTGTCGTACTTCCGGAAACCTGATGGTGCTGGTCATAAAACACTGGAGGTGTGGCCCTTGATCAGATAACCAGCTAAGATAAGCAAGAACCTGATTAATCATCTCTGGGGTAGGTTGGGGGTGGTATTCCTCATTCGTGCACTTGTTCACTTTCACGTTCCGCACCTCTCTTACTACTTCATCAGTCGGTGGAGGAGTCATCGCCGAGTACCAGATGCGGACAGGTGTTTTCTTTCCTCTAGAGGAAGTTCTCCCACGACGTACCACGGCCCCTTGCCACGGCTCACTCGACATATCCTCAGTCGGCTTGGCTTAGCGCATCTTGTCTTGCCGGTGCTGGTGTGTGGCGCAATGTTGCTCTAAGTCTAAACCATCTGCGAAATAGAGTGAAGAGGGTCAGATACCAATTTTTATTACCTAGATTACAATGGAGCCAAGTAACATAGCACAAAAGAAAGAAAGAAGGGAATTTTCCTAAAGTTTATAGCCTCTCAAAGAAAATAAAGGCGTCCCCCTACCGTTCATTAAGACTCTTCCTAGACCTGTTCTTGTGTGATGGACCAACGAACTAATGCTGTGATACCAAGTTTTGTCACGACCCAAAAACGGGCCGAGACTGGAACCACACTTATGCTACTATTGTGAGCGAACCAACCCATCCAATTCCCAATGTTCACCATATAACAAAAATATACTACGCAAAAAAAAGACTTAAAACTCATTAATGAAAAATCGATTTTAACAGAAATTATAAAACCTCAATACTATTATTCCAAAACCTGGAAGTCTCACCCACAAGAACATCTATCCTCAAGTACATAATCTAGAGTATCTAAGAAGCCTAAAAATAAGTAAAAAGACTAGGTCATGCCGGAATTCAAGGCATCAAGACATGACGAGAGAGATCCAGTCCAAAGCTAGAAGCAATAGCTCACCTGAAACTGGTGATGAAGACTGGTAGAGTTGCGGCCTCGCTAACGTTGGAGACGAGGCACGGGTGTGCACTCCACAATGGGACAAAGAGAGAACATACAAGTGGGCGTTAGTACAAAACACAAGTACTGAGTAGAATCATCGGCAAATCAAATAGAAAACAATATATTCAAATAATATCATAATCAATACATACTTGTGACATGTAGCAAACAACCAAGTTCTATAATCATTACAAGCACCGCCAAGTTCACCCAATGAGGACCTCAAGCCTCAATGCCATACCCATTTGGGAAGTAGGTTCATTAGATTGAGAACTTAAAGTCTTAAAGATCATTATGTTTTATTTCTCTTGCTGTCGGTACGTGAAACTCCGCTCCATATACTATCCTGGGGTGTCAGAACGTGAACACTCCGATACCCAATTATAAAAAAACGGTGTCGGTTGTGAAACCAATCCCCTAATTCTACGTGTCGTTCGTGACACCGATCCCCTAATTCTACGTGCGTTCGTGACACCCGACCCCTAATGCTACGGGCGGTCGTGACACCCGAGCCATACTCTCATCACTTAGTTCACAATCCTTCTTTTATACCAAGGCATCACTCAATCTTCATTACAGGTAGAATTAGGTTTTCAAGGATTTTTTTAGGATGCAAATAGCTTCATCATGCTATTTTTCAATTAGGTAATCAAATTCATTACAAGTATACCATAAGCCTATAGAAAGGGTTTAAATACTAACCAATACATATCATTCAGCTGATAAGCGTTGATAGAATAGCAGAAACCATAAACCTACCTCCACCGAAGAATCGCGACTCTTTGTTGACTCCCAAAGTTTCTTCTCCAAAACATTGATTTTTCTTCTACGTTCTTCTCTTTCTCCTCGTTGTTTCTCCTCTCTCTCGCTGTTCTTTCTGATTTTTCTTATTCAAACCCTTTTTATTGACCCTAAGAATCATATTAATTTAATTCTAAAAGATGTTAAAAGTAATCCCCTATTTATTCCAAGGTGTCTCCTGTAAACCCCAAGAATTAAATTATTAACATTTAAAAAACCTAACGTTATAATTATAAGCAGAGGAAAGTCCAAAATGCCTCTTAAAATTTTTACCAGAAAATCCGACCAATCAGGGTTACGAAGACGAGGACGGGCGTAGTCGTGACTGGATGGTCCGTCCTTCTGCTTACGTCACAAGGTTCAGAGGCCTCCCAATTCATAAAGAGTACTGTGACGGAACGTCATGCTGATAAGGTCCGTCCTGCAACCCCGTCGTGACATTCAGAGAGTCGCTCTCTCAGTACCCAAATTCTAAATTCTAAGTGTTGTGATGACGAGACTCCTCGAGGGTCGGCGATCCCATGAACGGTCCGTCGTGGGATCCGTAGACTCAGCCAGGAGTTTTCCAGAATTAAAATCCGCTGCTCAAAAAACGACCTAAACAGGTCGTTACAGGTTTATTGTTAAATGTTTGGGTTTTCATATTTTGGAGTTAATATTTTTTTTTAGGGTAAGGGTTTTGAATTTTTTTTGTTTTTTTTTTTGGTTTAGGGTTTAGGATTTGAGGTGTAATATCAATGGTTTAGTGTTTAATTATTGGGTTTTGGTATTTTGGTCTTGGCTTTTAGGGTTTACGGTACAGCTAGGGTTAGGGTTAATGTTAGGATTAGGGTTAGGGATTAGATTGGTTTTTAGGTTTTAGGGTTTGGGGTTAATAATTAAGATTTGGGGTTAATAATTGAGATCTAATATCTATGGTTTATTGTTTAATGATATTTTTTTTTTGTCTTTTTATTTAGGTTTTAGGTTTTAGGGTTAGGGTTAGGTTTCGTCTTTGGGATAGGGATAGGGCTTGGGTTTTGATTTTTTTAGGGTTTAGGTTTGGGGTTTAGGATTTTTTGTTAAAAATCTATGGTTTATTATTTAATGTTTTGATTTTTGTATTTTTGGCTTAGGATTTTGGGTTAATGGTTTAGGGTTAGGGTTTGAGTTAGGCTTAGGTTAAGGTTTTTTTTTTTTTTAGGTTTTACGGTTTGTTGTTTAGGATTTGATGTTTAAAATATATGTTTTAGTGTTTAATGTTTGATTTTTTGTATTTTAAAATTATGTGTTTTTGTACTTTTTTGTGTTAGGGTTTAGGGTTCGTGTTCGAGATAGTGGCACGATTAGGGTTTAGAATTTTTTTAGATTTTTGTTTAAAATCTATGGTTTTGTGTTTAATGTTCGGTTTTGGTGTTTTGAGTTATTTTTTAGGGTTAGGGTTAGGGTTCTATTTTTTTTAATTTGTTGGGTTTTTGTTTTAGAATTTAATGTTTATAATCAATGGTTTAGTTTTTAATATTTTGGTTTTCGTATTTTTGACTTAATGCTTTTTCCTTGGACATTTTTTGGACTTAGGGTTTAGGGTTAGAGTTACAGTTAGGATGAGGGTTAGGGTGTATTTTTTTTTTTTTTGAGGTTTTCTGATTAAGGATTTACCATTTGAGGTTTAAATCTATAATTTGGTATGAATTTTTGGGTTTTTTAGGCTTTTGTTTTAAGGGTTTAGGATTTGAGATTTAATATCAATGGTTTTCATTTAAATGTTTGGATGTTAGTTTTTTGTTCATGGGGTTTAGGGTTTATGGTAGTGTTAGAGTTAGGGTAAGGGTTTAGGTTGTTTTTTAGGTTCTAGGATTTGAATTTAAAAGTTTGAGTTGTAATATCTATGCTTTAGTGTTTAATGGGAGGGTTTTGGTATTTTGGAATTTGGGTTAAGGGTTTAGGGTTTAGGGTTAGGGATAAGGATAGAGTAAGGGTTAGGTTCGTGTTAGGGATAGCGTTAATTTTGAGATTAGGGTTTTTTTAGGTTTTAGGTTTTACGGTTTAGGATTTTTGGTTCAATATTTATGGTAAAGTTTTAATGTTTGAGTTTTTGTATTTTAATCTTGGGTTTTAGGGTTAATGATTTAGTGTTAAGATTAGAATTAAGGTTAGGGTTCGGGTTTAGGTTAGGGTTAGGGTTAGGGTTTAGGTTTTTTCAGGTTTTAAAGTTTGTGGTTTTGCATTTGAGGTTTAAAATCTATGGTTTAGTGTTTGGTTTTTCATATTTTGAGTTTTTTTTGTACTTATGCTTTAGGGTTACGATTAGGGTCAGAAATAGGGTTTGGGTATATATATTTTTTTTATGTTTTATGGTTCAGGGTTTAACATTTGTGGTTTAAAATCTATGGCTTAGTATTTAATCTTTTGAGTTTTTGTATCTTGGAATTAGGGTTTTAGGTTAATTGTTTAGTGTTAGTGTTAGGGTTAAGGTTAGAGTTAGGGTTTCAGTTAGGACTAGGGTTATGGTTTTTTTATATAGATTTTGGGTTTGTGGTTTAGTATTTGAGGTTTTAAATCTATGTGTTAGTGTTTAATGTTTGGGTTTTCGTATTTTAGACTTCGGGTTTTTTTTGGAATTAAGGTTTAGGGATAAAGTTTTGAGGTGTAATATCAATGGTTTAGTAAGGTTTGGATTTTGGTATTTTGGGCTTGGGGTTTAGGGTTTATGGTAGAGCTAGGGTTAGTTTTACGGTTAAGATTGTTTTTTAGGTATTAAGTTTTGAGGTTAAGTATTTGATCTCTAATATCTATGGTTTAGTGTTTAACGTTATTTTTTTTTATTTTGGTCTTTTTATTTAGGTTTTAGGGTTTAGTGTTAGGGTTAAGTTAAGGTTAGGGTTAGGATTCGTCTTAGGTATAGGGATATAATTAGGGTTTAGGTTTTTTTATTGTTTAAATTTTGGGGTTTAGGTTATTTTGTTTAAAGTCTATGATTTAGTATTAAATGTTTGTGTTTTGGCATTTTAGACTTAGGTTTTTTAGTTAATGGTTTACGGTTAGGGGAAGGGTTAGCGTTACGAGATAGGATTTTTTAGGTTTTAGGTTAGTGTTTTAGGATTTGATTTTTAAAATATATGGTTTAGTGCTTAATGTTTGAGTTTTTGTTTTTTGGACTTAGGTTTTTTTTGGACTTTTTTTGACTTTGGGTTCAGGGTTCATTTTGGGCTTTATGATTTTTGGTTTAAAATCTATGGTTTAGTTTTTAATGTTTGGGTTTTGGAATTTTTGTCTTGGGTTTTTGTGTTTAAAATTTAGGATTAGGGTTACGGTTAAGGTTTACAGTTAGGATTATGGTTAGGATGAGGGGTAGGGTGTAGGTTTTTTTTATGTTTTATGATTCACGATTTAGCATTTGAGGTTAAAAATCTATGGTTTAGTATTTAATGTTTGGGTTTTGGTATTTTAGGCCTAGGGTTTTGGGTTTATTATTTAGGGTTATGGTTAGGCTTAATGTTTTTGTTTTCTTTACGCTTTTGGTCTAAGGGTTTCTGATTTAAGATTAATATCAATGGTTTATATTTTAATTTTTTGGTGTTGGTATTTAGGGATTAGGGTTTAGGGTTTAAGGTAGGTTTAGTGTTAGGGTTAATGTTAGGTTTTCGGTAAGTGTTTAGGTTGTTTTTTTTGTTCTAGGGTTTAAGGTTAATGATTTCACTTGTAATATATATGCTTTAGTGTTTAATGTGTGGGTTTTCATATTTTGGGTTTTAGATTTAGGGTTTAGGGTAGGGTTAAGGATAAAGTTAGGGTTAGGGTTCGTGTTAAGGATAGGTTTAGGGTTAGGGTTTTTGTTTTTATTTATGTTTTAGCTTTCTGGGTTTAGGATTTTTGGTTTAATATCAACAGTTAGTGTTTAATGTTTGGGTTTTTGTATTTTGGTCTTGGGGTTTAAATGTTTTAGGGTTAGGTTAAGGTTAAGGTTACGGTTAGGGTTTAGTTTAGCGTTAGTGTTAGAGTTTATGTTTTTTTAGGTTTTCGGGTTTTTGGTTCATGATTTGAGGTTTAAAATCTATGTTTTAGGGTTTAATGTTTGGATTTACGTATTTTGGACTTATAGTTTTTATTTTTGACTTTTTTTTTGGACTAATGGTTTCGGGTTAGGGTTAGGGTGTATTTATTTTTTTACGTTTTCTGGCTCAGGGTTTCGCATTTAAGGTTTTTAAAATATATGGTTTAGTATTTAATATCTGGGTTTCAATATTTAAGGCTTAGGGTTTTGAGTTGATGGTTTAGGGTTAAGGTTTGGGTTAGGGTTAGGGTTTCTTTTTTTTCTTTTTTTAGGGTTTGTGGTTTAGTATTTTAGGTTTAAAATCAATATTTTAGTCTTTTATGTTTGTGTTTTTGTATTTAAGACTTAGGGTTTTTTTAGACTTAAGGTTTAGGGTTAGGGTTTTGGTTTTTAATGGTTTTTTGGGATATAGAGTTTGAATCATTTAGTGTAATATCAATGTTTAGTTTCAATGTTTGCTATTTTGGTATTGTTAGGGCTTGGATTTAGGGTTTATGGTTGGGGGGTGTTCGTGTGGTGTGTGTTAGGTTACAAGGTAGGGTTGTTGGGTTTAGAGATTACGATTGGGTGGTCGTGTGGTTAGGTGGTTGGTTAAGTATTTTTTGACGCGATAATATCTATGGTTTTTTAGTATTTAATATTAGGGGTTTTTTTATATTGGCATTTTTATTTTGGTTTTAAGGTTTAGGGTTAGGGTTAAGAATAGGGTTAGGGTTAGGTTTCATCTTAGGGATGGGGATAGGGTTAGCATTTAGACTTTTTTAAGGTTTAGGTTTTGGGGTTTAGGATATTTTGTTTAAAGTCTGTGGTTCAGTACTTAATGTTTGTGTTTTGATATATTGTGCTTAGGATTTTGGGTTAATGGTTTAGGGTTAGGGTTAGGGTTTATGTTTTTTATTTTTATGGTTTCTGGTTTTAGGACTTGATGTTAAAATCATGGTTTCTGTGTTTATGTTTTTAGTTTTCATTATTTCTTACTTTTTTGCTGTTTTTTTGGACTTCTTTTCGACTTTAGGGGGGGGGGGTTAGGTTCGTGAGTAGGATCGGGTTGGGTTGTTTTATTTTTTTTTAGATTTTCTATTTTTGGGTTTAGGATTTTTGGTTTAAATTTTATGGTTTAGTGTTCAATGTTTGGGTTTTTGTATTTTGGTCTTGCAGTTTTGGGTTAATTATATAGGGTTAGGGTTAGGGTAAAGGTTAGGGTTAGTTTTAGGTATTAGGTTTGTGGTTAAGAATTTAAGGTTTAAAATCTACAAGTTTAGTGTTTAATGTTTAGGTTTTCGTATTTTGGACTTAGGTTTTTTTTTGGAATTTGTTTTGACTTTGGTCTTAGGATTTAGGGTTAGTTTAAAGTTAGGATAACGGTTAGAAATGTAGTTTTTTTTGGGTTTTATGGTTCATAGTTTAGCATTTAAGGTTTAAAATCTTGGTTTAGTATTTAATGTTTGGGTTTTGTTATATTTGGCTTACGGATGTGGGTTTATGATTTAGGGTTAGGGTTAGATGTAGGGTTAGGGTTAAAGTTTTTGGTTTTTCTAGGTTTTTGGTTTTAGGGATTAGGATTTGAGGCTTAACATCAATGGTTTACTGTTTAATGTTTGGGTGTTTGTTTTTTGGGCTTGGGGTTTATGTCGCCTGGTAGGTTCGGTTAGGGTCGGTTTATGATTGTTTCTCTTATGT
>JAKWJA010002497.1:18569645-18574645 GCA_027704765.1 Solanum habrochaites
AGCACGCTTTTAGAACCAGTATGGGCATTTCTCGAATTGGGTAAGTGATACTGTTTGGTTACTACGAATGCCCTTATACTGCATCATGCGTTGGTTATGAAACGGGATTTTGAAGCATATTGGGATCTCTTTGTGATCGTATTTATTGATGGAAGATATTACCGATACATAACTCTAAAGTATAGGAGGAACATGAGAGGAGCATTTGAGAATGTATAGAAATGGTAGAGGGAGAAAAAGCTTGGATGCCAAGTTCTCGAAGTGTGAGTTATGGCTAGATTCAGTGTCATTCTTGTGGGGCACGTGGTTTTCTAAAAGAAATGGGGTGATGGTGAGAGCCCTTCTAGATCGCTCCCCCAGTAAGTGAAAAAATTGGGTAAGAACCTTTACTAATGTGTCAGAAATAAGGAGCTTTGTTTGGGTTAGCTAGCTACGTATCCGGCGAGATTTGTCAAGGGATCTCTTCATCGTTCCCAACTGTACGACTGTGACTAAAGAAAAATGTGTCCATTTGTTTGATGGTCGGAGAGTTTGTGAGGAATAAGCTTTCAGAATATCAACACTCTGTTGGAACTGCACACAAAATTCTCACTCTGCCAGTGGCGAGTGCAAGAAAAGAAACTTGTCATTGTGTATTGTGATGCATCTTATTCGGGTGTTGGGAAATTTTGCAGTGCTAATTGCAGGGAAGAATGTGATGGTTTATGCCTTCAAGTGACAATAAAAAGATTGCTTCTAGCGCAACGTAACAATATCCCAAATCATTGATTTGGAATTGAGCGCGTGTAGTGTTTGCATTATTCATTAAAGAAAAATGGAGACACTAGCTATATGGCGGTGTTAAAGGTGAAATTCTGTACAGATCATCGTTATTTTCACAGTAGGTCACTTTACTCAGAGAGCTATGTAATTTGAGACAGATGGAGATGGATGGAAACTATGTGAAGGACTACGACATCCCTATCTTGATCATCGTGGGGAGTGGAAGGCGAAGTTGTTAGACGGAGGTCTTTAAGTTAGAAAGGCGGGAAGCATGGGTCTAGCTCCACTTGTAAGCTTCTAGACGCCCGTGGCTATAAGAAGTTCAGTTATGGATAACGACCTTTATGAGATATCGCGAGAAATGAAGGGGTAGACTATATTTTAAGATGTGTGGAGGAAGATATGCCTTATCTTGACAAGATTCAAGGGTAAACAGTTGGTTGTGGATGAATTGTGCAGTGTTATGAGAAACTAAGCCGAATTCGAGGGTAGATGCGGTGTTGCGAGGAGAGGCTAAAGGAAGCGATAAGGTGATGAGGAAGGTGTTTTGAGAATTAAGGGAAGGGTATGTGTACCCGTTGTTGAATGATTTACTCCAACACTATTCTTATAAGAGGCTTATAGTTCCCGGGATTTCGATATGATGATCCTGTGCTGCAACCAAGATTGTACCTGTGACCTTGAGGCAAACACTTGTTGAGGAGTGGGGAAAGTTAGTAGAATGAAGCGGCAGACATTGTTGAGTTTGTTGCCAAATAGTGTCGACCAAATATTTGTTATAACAACGTTTAAAGTTAATGAACACCCAGAGGTGACCGAGGAACCACTTGTCCAAGAGAATGCCCATCCTGGAATGGTAAGTGGGAGAGATAGAATTAGCAATGGACTTCGTGGGTGGCTCTTGCCCGAACACAATTGGGGAAGGTTTGGGGACTCTAGTATGTCAAGTAATTGTGGAACAGATTGACTAAGTACTCGTGCACTAATTTCATTCCGGGAGTCAAGGGACTTATATGAGAGAGTTAGCCCAACTTTACACTCTCAGAAGTTGTTCGATGTTCGCATGGAGTATCCCCCACGGTCCATCATATCAGATAGAGGGAAGCAGTGTACTTCTAAGTTTTGATAAAACATTGCATGAGGGGGAATGAGGGGTACTAGGTTGGACCTTCCGTAAACCGCGTTCCATCTCAGACACGATGTCAGTATGTAGAGAACGATTCAAGTGTTGGAGGATATGATTCGTGCGCTAAAAAACGCTTTGCGTTTGTGTAGATAAAGTGATGAGAATTGGGTGTAAGTGAATAACTTCTACCATTAGCGGAGTTTTCATACAATAAGTAGCTATCACTCGAGTATTGAAATACTCCATTTGAAGCACTGTATGTGGTAGGAGATTGTAGGTCCCCCATTGGTTGGTGTTGATGCATCGGAGGTTAGGGCCTTGGGTACTGATTCTTTTGAGGGATTCGATAGAGAAAAGTGAAAAGTCCATTCAAAAAAAATCTTTTTAGCAGCGCAAAGTAGCAAAAAGAATATGAGACGAAAGGTTAGAGATTTAGAGTTCATGGAGGGTGAAAAATCTTGTTGGAAAGTTTCGCAAGAAAGGGTGATGCGGTTTGGTAAAAAGAGGAGATAAGCCCAAGGGAACATTGGTCCCTTTGAAGTACTAAGCGAGGTAGGGGAGGTGGCAATGAGTTGGAGCTTGCCTCCAGGGATGTCCGGCAGTGCATCTGGTATTTCATGTGACGATGTTGAAAAGATACCATGGGGATGGAAAAATACCCATTATCCGTTGGGATTTCAGTTGTTGCTGATGAGAATTGTTTATGAGGAAGAGCCTGTTGCTATTTTAGATGGAAGTTCGCAAGTTGAGGTGTAAGGGAGATTGCATACCGTCAAGGTGAATGGGAAAGACACGCCGGACCGGAGAAGCAAGCTACTTGGGGAGAAGGGGCGATAGCAATAAAGATACCCACATCGTTTACAGGCTGACTTGCGGAAGTACTTCCTTATCACATTTGTATTTTCATCTCGGGATAGATTCGAGGACGAAATATTGGGTAAATAGGGATAAATCAGCGTATAGACCTGTTTAGTTCATTTGTTTGAAAGCAGCAGATTTTTATTTCTAGAAAATTGGCTTTGAGTGTCGACGGACCAGTAGACGACGGGACCGTGAAGGGGGTTCGCGTTCCAAAACACTTAGAATCTGAAATTTGGTACTGAAATCGACTCTCTAGGAACTTAACGACGATAATTCGGCAGGGACGGACCGGTCAGTACAGGCGTGCCGGACCGTCAAGACTCTTTGGTAGACATGAGTCTCTGACGGTTGCGACGACCTGGCAGACGGACCGTCGCAGGCACGACGGGCCGTGCAAAGGGCACGACGGGCCGTCACAGGTGGTCGATCAAGCCCGTCTGGTTGAGATTTCTACACATTTAATGAAGTTTTGGGACTATTCGTATTTAATTATGGAAAGTTAGTAGGGTAAGGTTTTACAAAGCTAATTACTTGGGGGTTAAAAGAGGTAACCTTAAAGTTGACTAGTGGGTTATTTTGCACCATCCTTCGTGTCTTAATCCTATACTAATTAGGGTAAACGAAAGAGAGTTTGAAATGTAGGAAAAAAGAAAAAGAAATAGAAGAGAGGGAAGAAAACGAGTTAGAGAGAGAGAGAAACGAAGAGGATAGCATAGCTTGGAAAATTCACTTGCTGATCACTAGTCTTCAGCGTGGAGAGGTTATGTTTTTACAGTATCGTAGTAAACCTTAATAGCGACGATAGGTGTTGGGTCAAGTATTATAGTGTCTCTTATGCTTAATTGTGTGTATGATGGATGTGATTTTTACATATATATGATTAGGTGATGAGAAATCAAGTTGTGTGATGATGATCGGAAGCTATTGCAATCCCAATCTTGATTAAAAACTAATCTTAGTTAATGAGATCCTTAATATAAACAGAAGGCTTGGGATGAACTAACGTGAGTGAGATGTGATTGGACGCCTGGTGTATAAAAGAAGGTTGATGAACTTAAGTGATGAGATGATGACGCCTGTCATAAAAGAAAGCTTGATGAATTCACTCGAATGAGATTAGTGGACGGAGTAGAGTCACTACCCGACACATAGAATTGGTAGCTGCGACGGGTGTCACGAACCAGACACGTAGATGTAGGGGATCGGAGTGTGCATTGTACCGAATAGTAGAATAGTGGGCAGGGTGTCACGACACCGTACACAGATGTAGGGGGATCGGGGAGGTGCTAGGCACGTACGACACATGAATTAGTGGGACGGTCTGGTCACGAACCGACACGTTAGTGTAGGGAGTATCAGAACGGTCATCGTGTGTACCGGACATATGGGAAAATAAAGCGGGTTATCGGTCGGCGTGGGGAGATCGTGTGATTAAAGTGTCACGTTCCGGACACATAGGAGTAGGGATCGGAGTGTCATGTAACGCACAAGAGGAATAAAGAGAATGAAGGCACTGGAAAACGTGCTAATATTACTCACTCTGTAAACGAACATGTATCCCATATGAGGATGGTATGGAGGCGTGAGGTCCTCGCAGCTATGTTCGGTGATGCTATAAATGTTTGTTGTACTTGTTGCTATCAATGTTAATAATATTAGTGGATTTTATGCTGTATCTGAGATATATTGCGTTCTATTTTGAGTGGACAGCGATGATCATGTGTGTACTAAGTTACTTGTGGTTGTACTGGACCCACTACACTTTTTGGGGTTTCTTCTTGCTATTATGTGAGTTTGTTTTTTTTCCTGGCATGCCAGCAAACGTTGCCGTCATTTGAACTCAACAGTAATATCTAGCCGGTCTTCGTCACACGGGATCTTGTCAGGGCGCTAATGCGATTCTAGCTGGTGTCGTGGATTCTCCTTCGCCGTCTTGAATGCCTTGAAGTTTCGGCATTGGGACTAGCTTTTATGTTGTTTTAGCTCTTAGGAATTACTTCTACTTTAGTGGAAAATTGATCATTAAGAGGTTCATAATGTGGTGATGACTTCCAGATTTTGGGGAAATAATAGAGGTTGAATTTTAGAGTGTTGAATGTCTTTTAATTATTGAGTTTAAGTCTTCCGCATTGCTTTATGTGAATTAAATTGAAATGATAAGGTTTAGATTGGTGGGTCGCTCACATTAGGGAGGGTAAATGTGGGTGCCCGTCCGGCTCCGAGTTGGATCGTGAAAACATGTCAACAAAAT